>VYZU01086343.1:0-12906 GCA_013401355.1 Ceyx cyanopectus | reverse complement strand
AACACACAAACTCTAGCAATGGCCTTGGTTTTGCATTCCATCCCTGGCAGTAACTGTAAACATGAGGTGTTATCACTGTTAGAAGCAGACTCTGTCTGCAAAACATGCTGCTAACTCTAGAAAGTGCAGTTAGTTAGAAACCTAAGCTGAAAAGTAAAATCACTGAACAGAATTTGCTTGGTTTTCACCCAAACCAGGACACTCACCAAGAAGAGCTTAACACTGCTTTGGAGCTTAACCAATGGATTTTCTTGCTTACTTCATATTTTCCCTTTTTTTTTTTGGTATACTCTAGAACTACAGGTACCACAATAAGCTAAACTACTTTGAAAAGTGGGGGTGGAGAAATCAGAGCAAGGAGGGACATACCTGATGCTAAGAAATCATTCACCAGCACCAAGTACTGCTCGTCCACCACTTGTGCGTCGCTCATCAGGAACACGATGCCCATGTTCTTCACACCAGCTTTCAGGTACTGCTTGGCCAGGTCTGCCTGGAGATTGGGAAGAAAGTGGATTTAGGGGTTGAATTTACATTCTACAAATCACAGGCTATGTGTTCTGGATGTTCCAGAAGATTTCCATTATCCAAGAAGGAAGCAATTGCATGAAATTGCACTTTGGCCACTCTCCATCTTCATGGCTGAGCTTTCCAGGTGATATGGGGAGTCTGCTGCTGTCACCATTTGAAGACACTACCAAGGAAGGCCTGAGATTATGCCCAGGTCTGTATAGCACAAAACTGAGAAGAAAAAGCTGGCCAGCACTGCTAGACAGAGGGAAATGCCTGTGGCTCAAGCACTCACAGAGTCAATGGATGAGGCTGAAGACATCAGTGCAATCCTTGGTTGTGGAGACTGTGAGGGGAGTTCACAAAGGTCCCCTCTGCCCTGGGCTGTGGGTACAGTCAGCCACAATCACAAGGAGACTGGGGAGACAGCAGTGACTGGAAATGGTGGTCCTTGGCATCCCCATGCTCAGATTTCTCTGGTTTCACAAGTGCAAAGGAACACTAGTTTGTTTGTGACACACACCTTTTTCAGTCATGTGTTTCTTCCTTCTCGTCCAGAGCCCGAGCAGGGACTCACCCTTCAGTCTACCACTTGGTGCAGCAGTGTTGTCAGAGAGACCATGGAAAAGCTATTTCTGAATATAATTCTGAAAAATACCATCTTTCTGAAATCCAAGTTGCTAATGAGATGGAAAAACACCATCATCTGCCTCAAACACCCTCCTTTCCTTCCAGCTCCTCCAAGCAGGTTACAACACCTTAAAGGAAGCTTTAGAAACTCTCATAGAAATTTGCAAACACACTCACTTCTTCCAAAAGAAAAAACTGTTACTTTCACCGCTGGAAATTTGGATTAGATCAATTATAACAGTGGGAGGAGCCAATGGCAGGCAAGGTAATCTGTCACCATCCTGCTCTCCATAGCTGAGAGGACAAATGTCTCCATGTTTCATAAATTCTTTGAAAATTAATACAGAGCAAAGGGAACATTGAATTATCTTCCACCTCCACAGACAGAGGTGCCAAAGTTTATTAATGCTGATATCAAGCTATATTCTTAGATGGGGGTTTTCATCATGCAACACAATGAAAATGGCTCATACACAGTCATGGGTCATCAGGTTGTGCCACTGATGGGGCAGAAACCTGGGGTTCATCAGCCATCAGGTCTCCCAGGTAGCACAGAGTGAAGTTATTGTGAGCTTTACAAGTTTGAATAATAAGAATTTTGCCAGCAGCTAAAATACTTTTGAACCATTTCAGTGATGTTTTAAAATGTGGTTTATAACTCCTAAGCATAAATAGAAGCACAGGCACATGTTGTCTATAGTGAGCCATCCACTCAGTCCCTCCCTTATACAAAATACCAGAGGAACAACTGGATACTACTTGGGAACTCTCCTCCTTCTCTCCTCTGCTCTTTTCCCACTTCCTAACCACCCCACAACAGGCAGCTCACAGATGAGCTAATTACCACATCTTTATTTAGAAAGTTTAATTAGAAATGATGAGGGTTCATTAGCACAGCCCAGTGCTAACACTGAGCCTTGGGTTGGAACACTCTCTGGTCAGCTCAAGGGCTGGCAGAGGACATGGGGTCTGTCCACACTCCTGTGCAGACAACTGAAGAAGGTGGTTTGAGAAGTATTCACTGCTCCTCCCCCCAGTCCCATATCAGGCTGGAGAAGAGAAGGTTTCAGGCTGGAGAAGGCTCCAGGGAGACCTTCCTGTGGCTTCCAAGTATCGGAAGGGGGTTACAGAAAAGCTGGGGAGGAACTTTTTAGGCTGTGGGGTAGTGACAGGACTGAAAGGAATGGATTAAAACTGGAGATGGGTGGATTCAGATCAGCCATGAGGAAGAATTTCTTCCCCAGGAGGGAGTGAGACCCTGGCCCAGGGTGCCCAGAGAGGTGGGGGCAGCCCCATCCTTGGCAGTTTCTCAGGCCAGGCTGGATGGGGCTCTGAGCAACCTGCTCTAGTGGGAGGTGTCCCTGTGCTTAGCAGGGGATTGGAACTGGATCAGCTGTAAGGTCCCTTCCAACCCTGCCCATCCTCTGTTGATGTTTGGAGCTGTTTAGTATCTTCACAACAGTGTCACTCGATCTACCACAAGACAAAGTTTTCAGGGTAAGTTCTGGTTTTCATGTCCTTCCTCTCCACCTCAGCCTTAAAAGCCACATACCTTCAGGTCAGGGATCCCATAACCTTTCCTCAGAGTGATCTGGAAAACCTCCAGAGAGCTAATGAAAGCTGCCAGTCTGGTCAGGCTCTGCTTGCCACTGCCACCCACGCCAACCAGAAGCGCATTCCCTCTGGGGGACTCCAGGATACGGTTGATGCGGCAACTAAATTGAAGCACACAAAAATCTCTCATTAATAGAGAGTATTTTTCTTTTTCCCTGCCTGGTGCTTTTCAATCCATCTTTTATTCACTAAGAAATTGTATTCTGAAGGGGATGAAAAATGTCAATCCAAGAAACACGTCCGCAATCGATCCCCATCTCTGCTGAGACCTCTGCAAAGGACAGAGCTGATGGAAAAGAGAGTTTGGTGACAATTCAAGCTGCATCCAATTTTTTTTTCCACCCGTCAAGTCCTGCTGGACAGAACTACTTAAAGGTGAAGGTCTGGACATCTTTGAGGAGAGGACAAGGGAAAAAGCACATTACACCAACATGTAAACACAGAGAGCAACGTTCAAGGCTGATGCACTTGCCCAGTAAAGGCTTCTCTACACAGAAAGGTTCATGTTCAGGTGGTGTGTCCTGCTGTGCATTAAAGCATATTCATTTATATCTAGAATGGCACAAAACCTGTCCAGAAAGCACAGCTAATAGTTCTTTATCAAAACTACCATGGCTTTAGAATGAGATTGTCTTCCTCTTAAAATGAACTTGTCTGTTGTGGCTGGGAGTCAGATGGAGAGCTCTGTCTGCCTCCAATTTATACTCTTCAAGCAACTGCTGAGATCACCACAAGTTAAAACCCCAAATGAGAGGGGTTTAGAGCATCCTATCTGTGAAAACCTCAATGCAAGCACCATTCCCCTCTTCACAGTGTTGCCTTTATTCAGCTCATTTAACCATTTCCCTAGACTAATTTACTTATTTTTTTCAACTGAAGCTGTGAGAAATGCTGCACTAATTTCCCATAACCCAAGTATTTCACAATCTGCACACAGACTCCCACTGATGGTGAGACTACACCCAGAAAAGCAATCCAGTTTGTGTGGAGACCTTGCACATTCCCACTTCTCCTCAAAGACAGCAGCAGGGTCTCTGCCCTTGCTGTGCTCCCTGGAGCTGCATGTATTGTGGATGTGCACAGTGAGCCCTGGATTGAGAGGTGACTGACAGCTATCTCCAATTTACTTACAGAAATTAAGTCCTTAATTTTTCTTTTTCTTTTTTTTTTAATTTATTTTTTTCCCCCATCTGAAAGTTTTCAGCAGATTCAAGCTGATGTTGCCAAGCTGTTTGAAATGCAGTAAGTTGTGTATTCCAGCAAAAGGCAATTTCCTGTGGCAGTGAATGAAATTCACTCCATTCCAGTGAAAATCATGCTGAACACTCAAACCTCGCTGCTCCGATTATTCACAATATTAACTGGAGGAATAAGTGGGATTTGTCACAAATCCCAATTTATGTAGAGGGCAAAAGGAGCACAAGATTAATAGCACTGTCTCCTTTCTGCAAGCAATGCAAGCAGAAAACACCTATAGACACCAGGTTGCATTTGAGTCATTAATACAGAGAAGTAGATGCTCTTATGTCCTGGTGTGAGTTGGAAGAGAACTAATTCTGTTCAGTGATTTTACTTTTCATCTCAGTTTCCTCTAACAAAGTGCACTGTCTGAAGTTGACTGCAGATTTTTACAGACACTATCTGCTTCCAACAGGGATAATGCTCCATGTTGAGAGTTACTAACAAGGACTGGGGTGTGCAGAAAGGCTCTTGTATCTCCTTGCAGACCAAGGTCACTGCTCAATCTTGTGTACCAGGTTGGGGGTGCAGTAAGTAAGAGGCAGCACCTTCAGGGAGGAGCAGCCAGGACAGGAGACCCCAAACTGACCAACTAGGGATTCCAGCCCATGTGCTGCATGTCCAGTACAAAGCTGAGGGATCGTAGGAGTCAAGCCTCTTCAACAGCCAGCACCCAGAGAGGACTCCTTCTGTTCTGCCTTGATCAAAACCCACATGTTCCTGAATCCAGTTCCAGAATCCAGCTCCTGAATGGGTTTTCTGTCTGCCACTTAGTTCCGTTTGGGACTTCCCCAGTGCCTGCTCCACAGAATCAGTGGTGACAGTGATGTCATCACCATCAAGGGGCTTGGGTGCAGCACTGGTTGTGTATCTATTTGTGTATCTTCCACTCTATCACTATTATTTTCATGAAAGCTGTTATCTCTTTTCTAATTGATAAGTCTCTCTCCCTTATTCCCTTTGGGAGGGAGAAGGGTTAACAGAGAGTGGCTGTTTAGATCTAATGGACAGCCCTGACCCTAAACCTTGACAGCATGCTGAGGGAACACATGCCCTAGCAAAGCCTGCACTCTGCACTGTGACAGGAGCAGGCTGTGAGCTCTCTGAACAGAAAGGGTTAAACAGGCTGCCCAAATGAGTGGCACTTTCTATTTTAATTCACCTGAGAGTCACTGCATTAGGTTGCCAGGTCCAGTGAGAACTGAAATGGTGTGCAGCAGGACAGTGGCCTCAACTAGCTTAGAGTCACAAATCAGCACCTCTTGACAGGAGGTTTTCATGCCAAACCAGTTTAAACCATGACTCACAGGGCTGGGCCATCTTCTGCAGGGATCCAAGGCCAGATCTGTGTTTCAGCACTCAGAAATGAGTCTGTCTTTGCTGGGATTCCCAACAAGCTTTCCATTTGTGTTTGACAGCTGGAGTTAGCCCCCACTATCTATACCATAGACATGCAAATAGCATCATCATGATCAGCTGGAGCCTTGTTATTTTTCATATAGTCCCACACGTCCAATTTCCCCAAGGGAATCCATCTAGACATCCAGCCATCTAAAGGCAAGCAGGGTTTATAAAGGATCAGAGCAGTCTAAATGCCTCAATTCCTTCAAACCACAAGCCTGAATGCCCATAATCTCACTTCATACACATACAAAAATCCCACTAAGAACACGTGTAAACATGGATCTAAGACAGATGTGAAAGCATTCAGGGAAATCCCAGTGTAACTGGTTCTGTAGCTGGCTGTCAAGTGAAGACAATAAAGTACTAGAACATTGTCACATGCAATAAATGTTCAAGCCATATGCAGAGTATCAAGGACCAAAGAGATCATAAAAACAACCACACTTTAAAATAACCACCAAAGAGCAGTCCCTCCATCTGACAGCCCCAAGGCACTCTGGTGGTTTCCAAAGTGCCCTCCCAACACCAGCTAGAGAGCAGCGCAGAATGAGTGCCGGATATACCCTCTGGGCAGATGAAGCTTCTGCACAGTTCCAGCTCCATCAGCTGTAATTCTGCATTCCTACACCCCCCAGAAAATTCCATGAATGGAACTGGCACAGATAAATGCTATGATAAAGCCAGAAAACCTCCTTACACATGACACATGGCATCCTCAAACAGCACCAGGTTCATGGCAGCATTGACTTCATTGTAGTTGTCCAAGGCTTCCACAAGGATCTGGTTCAACTCCTCCCAGTTTGGAACTGGCCTATAGCTGGGTTCACCAATACCTTTGGCAAAATGGCAATAAACATTCATTCTTTTGGTCTGCTCTAAAGTTTCCTCAATGTCCTGTCAAAAAAAAAAAAAGACATTAAAACCAAGTATATTCCAAGGTGAGGAAAACCCCCACAGCTCTGTGCCACTCCTCCAGGTTAGTGTGGTGTTCCAGCAAATAGAATCCTTGAATCATTTTGGTTGGAAAAAGACCTTTAAGATCATCAAGTTCAACTATTAACCTAACACTGCCAAGTGTGTCACTAATTTTAGCCCTCAGCACCACACCTACATGGCTTTTAAATAAATCCCAACAGGGATGGGGACTCCACCACTGCCCTGGGCAGCCTGGGCCAGGCCTTGGCAACCCTTTCAGTGAAGACATTTTTCCCAATGTCCAACCTAAACCTCCCCTGGAACAACTTGAGATCATTTTCTTTTGTCCTATCAACTAGTTCCTTGGGAGAAATGCCTTTTTTTTTGGCCATATAGTTACACCTGCATGTTGGAAAAAAAGGGGAATAGGGACAAGAAGGAAAAATGGAGAAAAGGGAAAGGCCCCTTTTATTGCTCTGACAGCGTTTTGGAAATCACAAAACCTCAGTTCATTATGCTGAGAGGATGTGGCCCCAAGAAGAGTGCCACAGGATAATGCCAGGCCTGAGGGGGAGCAGGTTGAGAATTTTCATTTGAAAGCTATTTTGGGAAGAGGGAAAGCACCAGGGATCTGTGCCTGTATTCCACTTTGTTCCCAACAAGGCTGGGGATCTGACCCTTCCCTGCCTTTTGCCACTCAAGACTCAAAGCACTAAAAAAAAAGGGAATTTAATTAATTCTCAGACCCCAAATCTCCTCCCCCACAATGCTCTCATGATGTCCTGTATCAAACAGTGGCAGCTCAGGATACAGATGACAGAGATTTTGCTCCTGGGTTCCCACCAAGAGCATTGCCCTCCAGGCAAAGTGAGACACAAGCAGACCTTGGGTCAAACTTTCCTTTCCCAAGTGACTTTTTTTTCCTGTAAGTATGCATGTTATGAACCTCAGTACTTACATCATAGAATTTCTTCACCATCTCCAGCTGGATTTTATCAAAGGTATCATAATCCTTCTCCTCAACCATCTTATCCCGGTACACCCGGTTTGACTCATGCAGGTACAGCTTCACCAGGTCCTGGGGTNCCCTGACCCTAAACCTTGACAGCATGCTGAGGGAACACATGCCCTAGCAAAGCCTGCACTCTGCACTGTGACAGGAGCAGGCTGTGAGCTCTCTGAACAGAAAGGGTTAAACAGGCTGCCCAAATGAGTGGCACTTTCTATTTTAATTCACCTGAGAGTCACTGCATTAGGTTGCCAGGTCCAGTGAGAACTGAAATGGTGTGCAGCAGGACAGTGGCCTCAACTAGCTTAGAGTCACAAATCAGCACCTCTTGACAGGAGGTTTTCATGCCAAACCAGTTTAAACCATGACTCACAGGGCTGGGCCATCTTCTGCAGGGATCCAAGGCCAGATCTGTGTTTCAGCACTCAGAAATGAGTCTGTCTTTGCTGGGATTCCCAACAAGCTTTCCATTTGTGTTTGACAGCTGGAGTTAGCCCCCACTATCTATACCATAGACATGCAAATAGCATCATCATGATCAGCTGGAGCCTTGTTATTTTTCATATAGTCCCACACGTCCAATTTCCCCAAGGGAATCCATCTAGACATCCAGCCATCTAAAGGCAAGCAGGGTTTATAAAGGATCAGAGCAGTCTAAATGCCTCAATTCCTTCAAACCACAAGCCTGAATGCCCATAATCTCACTTCATACACATACAAAAATCCCACTAAGAACACGTGTAAACATGGATCTAAGACAGATGTGAAAGCATTCAGGGAAATCCCAGTGTAACTGGTTCTGTAGCTGGCTGTCAAGTGAAGACAATAAAGTACTAGAACATTGTCACATGCAATAAATGTTCAAGCCATATGCAGAGTATCAAGGACCAAAGAGATCATAAAAACAACCACACTTTAAAATAACCACCAAAGAGCAGTCCCTCCATCTGACAGCCCCAAGGCACTCTGGTGGTTTCCAAAGTGCCCTCCCAACACCAGCTAGAGAGCAGCGCAGAATGAGTGCCGGATATACCCTCTGGGCAGATGAAGCTTCTGCACAGTTCCAGCTCCATCAGCTGTAATTCTGCATTCCTACACCCCCCAGAAAATTCCATGAATGGAACTGGCACAGATAAATGCTATGATAAAGCCAGAAAACCTCCTTACACATGACACATGGCATCCTCAAACAGCACCAGGTTCATGGCAGCATTGACTTCATTGTAGTTGTCCAAGGCTTCCACAAGGATCTGGTTCAACTCCTCCCAGTTTGGAACTGGCCTATAGCTGGGTTCACCAATACCTTTGGCAAAATGGCAATAAACATTCATTCTTTTGGTCTGCTCTAAAGTTTCCTCAATGTCCTGTCAAAAAAAAAAAAAGACATTAAAACCAAGTATATTCCAAGGTGAGGAAAACCCCCACAGCTCTGTGCCACTCCTCCAGGTTAGTGTGGTGTTCCAGCAAATAGAATCCTTGAATCATTTTGGTTGGAAAAAGACCTTTAAGATCATCAAGTTCAACTATTAACCTAACACTGCCAAGTGTGTCACTAATTTTAGCCCTCAGCACCACACCTACATGGCTTTTAAATAAATCCCAACAGGGATGGGGACTCCACCACTGCCCTGGGCAGCCTGGGCCAGGCCTTGGCAACCCTTTCAGTGAAGACATTTTTCCCAATGTCCAACCTAAACCTCCCCTGGAACAACTTGAGATCATTTTCTTTTGTCCTATCAACTAGTTCCTTGGGAGAAATGCCTTTTTTTTTGGCCATATAGTTACACCTGCATGTTGGAAAAAAAGGGGAATAGGGACAAGAAGGAAAAATGGAGAAAAGGGAAAGGCCCCTTTTATTGCTCTGACAGCGTTTTGGAAATCACAAAACCTCAGTTCATTATGCTGAGAGGATGTGGCCCCAAGAAGAGTGCCACAGGATAATGCCAGGCCTGAGGGGGAGCAGGTTGAGAATTTTCATTTGAAAGCTATTTTGGGAAGAGGGAAAGCACCAGGGATCTGTGCCTGTATTCCACTTTGTTCCCAACAAGGCTGGGGATCTGACCCTTCCCTGCCTTTTGCCACTCAAGACTCAAAGCACTAAAAAAAAAGGGAATTTAATTAATTCTCAGACCCCAAATCTCCTCCCCCACAATGCTCTCATGATGTCCTGTATCAAACAGTGGCAGCTCAGGATACAGATGACAGAGATTTTGCTCCTGGGTTCCCACCAAGAGCATTGCCCTCCAGGCAAAGTGAGACACAAGCAGACCTTGGGTCAAACTTTCCTTTCCCAAGTGACTTTTTTTTCCTGTAAGTATGCATGTTATGAACCTCAGTACTTACATCATAGAATTTCTTCACCATCTCCAGCTGGATTTTATCAAAGGTATCATAATCCTTCTCCTCAACCATCTTATCCCGGTACACCCGGTTTGACTCATGCAGGTACAGCTTCACCAGGTCCTGGGGTTGCTTCAGACATTCAGGGGTAGAGAACAGGAGGCCCTGAGGAGAGTAGAGACTGTCAGTAAACCTCACCTTGCCCCTAAGGGACTAACCTCATCCCCAACACCCAGGTTGTAATGCTAGAGTTGGGCTGAATCACTCAATGCAGAGTTCTTACAGCAACCTGCTGCTGAGCTTCTGATTGAAGCCCTTCTCCCCAGCCCCTGGAGAACATGCCCTTTGCTGCCCCTGAGCTCCCAAAGCAGTTTCTATTCACTCTTAACACTCTGGTACCCCAGAGCATCCCCAGCACAGCATGGCTGGGCTCCCAGTCTCAGCAGCAAAGACCACACAGTCTGGCACCAGCCTTTGTGCATCTCCACACCACACCATGGGTGCTTTGTCAAGAACAAAATATAGTCTGGAAATTCTAGTGGTGAGGATTTTTTTTTCTTTAATCAATTAATTTTAATTAGGTGCATTCTGCCTGCAGGAAGTGTTAGTTGCTGTCTGCAAAACACAGTATGTTTACCATGAACTCTATTAATATGCATAAAAGAATTATATTTCAAAGAGGTGTTGCCTATAACTAAGCCTATTAACAGCACATGGGGTTTTCAATGGCATGAATTAAATAGACAGATTTTATTCCTAACATCTAATTATTTATACATAAAATATAAAATATGTGTAGAAAAAAATAATATAAAAAAGCAGTGTAAAGCAGATCGTCTCAGCTCGCTGGCCCGTGGCTCAGAGCCAGTGGGTTTCACACTTGTCATTACAGCTGCCAAGTTGCTATTTTATTGAAGAGAAAAAAAATGAAGGAAAAGAAAAAAGAGGAAGAGCAGAGGAAGAGAGAGAAAGAGAGNAGAGAGAGAGAGAGAGAAAGAGAGAGAGAGAGAGAAAGAGAGAGAGAATGAGAAAGAAAGAGAGAGAAAGAGAGAAAGATTGATTTGACAACTAAAAACCTAACTCACTCAAAACCTAAACTCAGGTCCTAAACTCAGGTTCTAAACTGATTTAAAACATAATAAATGGATGAAAAAATCACTCCATCACTCTAAAGACAGCCCAAGCCATGAAAGTTGTGTTCTTGATGCAGGCACAAGTGAGGCTGTTTCAGAGGGAAGAAAATACACATTTCACCCAGCTGCAATCAGTTTATGAAACACCTGAACACCTCCCCTGTCCTTGCTCTGCAGGACCCACCCTCCTCACTCCTCTCAGCAGAGCTACCAGGTTCCCCCATGAACACAACCAGCTGCATCCCTAAAGAGCAACGTGTGAGGCTGGGGTTCCAGGAGATCATAGAATCATTCAGATCCATTCAGCTTGGAAAAGCCCCTTGGGATCATCCAGCCCAACCATCAGCCCTGCTCTGCACAGCTCACCCCTAGACCATGGCCCTCAAAAGAAGCCATAGTGTCTATGGCTGGCTGCATGAAGAGTGCCTGGCCATGGGGCACTGCATCTCTGAGAGATGTTGAGAAAAAAAAAGAAAAAAGAAAACCAATATTCCCTTGCCCTTTGTTCCATCAATGCAAATTTTATCTGGCTTTTGAGTCCTCAAGTTGTATTTCAGCCAAATCTTTCAGCTACTCCTTGCCAGACAGGCCAAAAGCTGGATAGGAAGCTTTGCCTGCTGCAGCAAGGCTTCTCTAGACAATTCTATCAAATATAAGCAATAAATCATATCAAATTATGGTATCTAATACATAAATCAAATATCAGATAGTGAGATGCCTAGAGAGGCCTTTGCTGAGGAGCAGCTGTGCCCAGTAGGGTGCAGGGGAATGGAGCTGCAGGGGAACCACCACCTCCCTCCCAGCCTCATCAGGTCAGAATTCATTAGTGGGTAATTCTGAGTGACAGGCTCCACAGCAGCTTAATAATCACCCCAGGAGATGCTGCACATTTGGCAGAGAGCAGGGAACATGCTGATCACTCCAGCAAGGCTCGTCTGTTGGTGCTGGCAGCATCATGACAGCAGAGATGGGATGTGGTGGCTCTGACCAGGCAGGATCTGACCTCAGACAGTGCCTTGTTTTGGTGTTTCCATCTGTAGGACAACTCCCACCACAGCTCCATTAACGAGCTCTGGCCTAAAGCATTCCCTCAAATGATGGGTTATCCCTATCGTCTGAGCAAGAATGGCCTCCAGAATCCATCTAGCACATCCACACACTCCAGCCAGCAATCTGAAGTTGTATCCCCACCCTCAAACCATTGGTGCCCTGCAAAACCTCAGAACCTTCCATGAAAGAGCAGCTTCCATGCAATACCATTTCCTTCACCTGGAAGTTCAGGTGCTCTAAGTTTTCATTGGAAGTCCAGGTCCCTCAGCTGCTCCTCACCAAACTTGTGCTCTAGACACTTTATCAGCTTCATTGCCCTTCCCTGGACAGGCTCCACCCCAAAATCTCCTTCTTGGAGTGAGGGGACATTTGGTGCCTGCAAGACTGAATTTTGCAGGGTTCTTTAGCATGTTCTATCAGGACTAAATATGAAAGTGTGTCCCCCCCCATGCACATGAGCATGAAGTCTTCTGGACAGGAAAGCCCATGCAGAGGCAGAGCTCAGCTGGAGTCCAGCATGGTGGAGCCACTGGGATCATCTCACTGTCAGGAAGAGATAGGGCATTCCTCCTCAGTTGTCACCGCCCTTAATGTGACAAGCTGCTTGAAAATCTTGTCAGAAAAGGGAATAAAAAGCAAAATACAAGCCTGCTGAGTCTATGATTATTATTTAACAGAGATGACAGATATAATTTAGAGCATAATGCCATGGTAACCCTTTCAAATGGAAGGAAAGACAGCAACAGGGATTTCTCTGGTGTGAACCATCAGGGAATATGGGTTTAAAAAGCATAATCCCCAAATCTGTCACTGCAGAGACTTGTCTTCTTTAATCAAGGGTAAATTGCCTGGAGCTTACCAATCAGTTTAACTCTGCAGTGCATGGTGGGACCCAGAAGCATGAAGAGGTGCCATAGAAATGCAATGTCAGGCTTGAATCACAGATGGGACCTGCTGCAGAGGGAATGTGACAGAAAACCCCAGCTGATGGTCCCAAGGATTATCAAGGACTGAAGGGTGGCTTTGCCCCTACAACAGTAACACCATTAAAAGCCAGTGATG
>VYZU01086339.1:0-12636 GCA_013401355.1 Ceyx cyanopectus | reverse complement strand
CTTCCTCTTCAGAAGCCAATCCACAGCACAGGCCACAGGCTGTGAACAAGACCATGTAGCACCTTCTGTGCTGAGCACCGAGTGTAGCTGTGCTGCCCAGGCTTCTCCTCCTGCTTCTTGTGCTGTTGTGCTTTAATTGTGGCTATAGGGTTTATGTGGCAAGCCAAGGAGGAGCTGAGCCTGAGTGTGCTCTTTGCTCACTGTCTTGGCTTCAGCTGCCTGTCCTGTTGTGTCCTTGAGGCTCTCTTTGTTGTGTCCTTGAGGCTTTGTTTGTTGTGTCACTCGTTAAGAGGTTTCTCCTGAGAGCTGTTTTGCTGGTTACTGTTACTGGCTTGGTCAAATTCCTTGGAACAGAAGTTGTTCTTAAAACAGCACTGTTACAATGAAAAACCCTCACAGAATCCTGGCCATGTCTGGGTGGGAAGGGAGCTCCAGAGCCCATCCAGCCCAACCCCTGCTGAGAGCAGGGACATCTCAACTAGAGCAGGGTGCTCAGAGCCTCCTCAACCCCACCTGCAATGGCTCCAGGGATGGGGCCTCCACCACCTCTCTGGGCACCCTGTGCCAGTGGCCACCCCTCTGCTGGGAAACAACTTCTGCCTGAGTTCTCATCTCCATCCACTCCTTGCTCATCCAAACCATTGCCCCTTGGCCTTTCACTGCAGGCCTTTGCAAACAGCCCCTCCCCAGGCTTTTTTTCAGCTATATGACATTTATAAGCTCGTGCGATTGTGCAGCGCCTTGTGGTAGGCTGGGTAGGAATGAGCAGGTAAGAGCCCAAATTCCTGACACTGGCTTCAGTCAGCCTGGTTGCACTCTTGGAGACACCTAGAGCAGCTGATTTTTAAAGATGCTGCTTGTCTTGCAATTTCCACTTACCATCATTTTTAGAAGTAGGCTATTTGAGCTGTTAGATATGTTATTTAACTGTGTTAAATTTTAATCAGACCTCATTTAAAAAAAAAATAGTCTTTTCCTCTCCCTCTGGAAAGACTGTAGAACTCTTGACATGACTGCAGGCAGACCTGTAGAGGGGCTCTTCAGAGCTCTGTATCTTCGGAGATGTGGCAGGTTGTGGCTCTTCTTTTTCTTTTTTGGTTTTTGGAGGTGAACAGTGTCTTCATCCTGGTCAGTCCTGACAGCTGGTGAGTGTGGCCTGTAAGGAAGAGACTGACCTGTATTCCCCCTCCCCAGCCCCCAGCGAGGCTGGACTTGTGAACTGGGGCAGTGTGGCCTGGCCTGCCTCTGGCACTGCCTCTGTCTCTCTAGAGGCTCAGTTGACACATTCCTTAAAAAACATCATCTCTGACATGTGCACATTCCTCCCTTTTCTTATTGTAGGAAGAAATGTTGTGCTTCACAAAATGTATCATATTTTTACCTCTTAAAAACCCAAAAACAAAAAAACAAACAAAACCCAAAAAACCTCACCATACTGGTTTATTAACTGTTGTCTTTCAGTTTTAAAATAGTAAGATTGATGACTTTAAAAACACCAGTCAAAAACTTGGAAAAAGCCACATTAAGGGTTTTCTCAAGAAACTTTGCATCTGTTTGAATTCAGAGATACAAACTCCTGTTCTCAGCAAAAGCTTGTTGTAAGAATGCTGTGTTGGCCATTAATATCTTAAACTAATTTAACTTCAGTAACTAAATGGAGATGATGATGATGATGTTCCTAGTGCTTCAGATGATTTGTACTTGGCGTTTCTGACCTTGCAAATAAAACAGCCTGTCTGAGAAGCTGTATGGCCAATCACAGCTTTTTCTAATGTAATTCCTAATTTCAGTCCCTATGGTCTTGGAATTTCTCCCATAACTAATGTTCAACCCTTTCCCCTTGATTTTGGATGGGAACTCTTGCCCTTCAAAGCTGCTGTATTAAGCTCTATCTCTGAGTACTTGGTCATCATTTCCTTTGGACACTTTATTAACACACAGGAGGTTTCCCCAGGTAGTGGAATAGTTGCATTATTAGACTACAATGTGTCCTTGTGCCTAGGATGCTGCTACTTCTGATGGCTCAACTTCAGAGTCCTTAATATACTTTTCATTATTTTAAATCCTACTACCCTTATGCTCAACCCTGGTGCTATAAATATGTGAGTAGGGGTGGCAGACTTCTGTTATAAGCTCACATTTATTTTCCTTGTACATAGCTTTTAGGATGTTTGAGTGATGAGAAACAGAGTCTTATTGAGGTGAAAGACTTCCAGACAGTCCTCAACCTTGGTCACAGGTTTGGGGAGGGAAAGAGGAATCAGGCTACTTGTTCTCTTGGAATAAAATAATTTCTACTACACCCAGATTTAAATGCAGGAGATAAGTTAATATGCACATCTCTGGTTTCACAATTTTGCATTTCCAGTAAATATTCTCGAGTATTTGAAATATGGAAAGGCCATTCCTGGTTTTCTTCCTAGAAATCACAACAGTCTCATTTCAAATTGAGTTTCTTCTGCAGAGGCTTTGATGAGAAGAGAGGCTGAGGTTTGGTTTTTCTTTTCTTGCCTACAAATTTTGTTTCTATTTTCCTATGCTTCTGATGTTAATGCCCCTGTAATTGTACGTAATGAAAGGCTACCTCCTTCCCCTTCTCCCAGCCCTGCCAAGAGTTGGCCTCTGCCTCCGATAATTTTTGCATTGTCTCCCTCCAGTTTTATTCATTGAAGATGTCTTTTGTTGTAAGGGTAGTTTAGCCTGTCGATAGTAAGCCTTAATTCAGAACCTTACTGCCCGTGCCTTTAAAAATAACCCCAGAAGCAAAGCAGGTCAGTACTCAGTTGTGTTGTGCTTTCTTAACAGCATCTTATTCCTTAACATCATTATCTACTTGGGCTTTAGTGAGGGTTTGACACAGTGTCCAACAGCATGCTCCTGGAGAAACTGTCCAGACACTGGATTAGAAACTGGCTGGGCTGTTCCCAGAGTGGGGATTCCTGGGGTGCAATCCAGCTGGCTCCCAGGTACCAGGGGTGTCCCTCAGGGAGCAGTTCTGGGGACAGTTTTGTTTGATATCTTTATTGATGACTTGGCCGTGGGGATCGAGGCACCCTCATCAGTTTGCAGACAACACCCAGTGGTGCGGGGTGTTGATCTGCTGAGGGCAGGAGGCTCTTCAGAGGGACTGGGACAGTTGGGTGATGCGCCAAGGCCAATTGTCTGAGGGACACTGAGGCCAAGGGCCGGGTCCTGCCCTTGGGTCACAAGAACCCCCAGCAGCTCCAGGCTGGGGGAGCAGTGGCTGGAAAGTGCCCAGCAGAAAAGGCCCTGGGGGTGCTGGTGCCACCCAGCTGGGCATGAGCCAGGGGGTGCCCAGGGGACAAGAAGCCCCCAGGATCCTGGGCTGGCTCAGGAGCAGCATGGGCAGCAGGAGCAGGGCAGGGATGGGGCCCTTGTGCTGGGGCCTGGGGAGGCCTCATCTCAGTGCTGAGCTCAGCTCTGGGCCCCTCAGGCCAGGACAGACACCGAGGGGCTGGAACGTGTCCAGAGGAGCTGCCAGGAGAACAAGTGGTGTGAGGAGAGGCTGAGGGAGCTGGGCACGGGCAGTGTGGAGCAGAGGAGGCTGAGGGGTGAGCTCAGGAGGGTGCAGAGAGGTGGGGGAGGCCTCTGCTCCTCAGGCACTGCTGCCAGAAGCAGGGGATGGGCTGAAGCTGCAGCAGGGGAGGCTTAGATTGGCTCTGGGGAAGAAATGATTTGCTGAGAGAGTGGTGAGACCCTGGCCCAGGCTGCCCAGGGAGGGGGTGGAGTCCCCATCCCTGGAGGGGTTTCAGAGAGGAGTTGCCATGGTGCTCAGGACATGCTCTGGGGCAGCATGGAGGGGGGATTGGTGTTTCTCCAGCGCTCGGGTGTTCAGGGTTGTTGTTGCTGGAGGTGGGGTTGGGCTGGGGGATCTGGGAGGCCCTTTCCAACATGGATTATTCTGTGATGTTTCCTCTGGGAGCTTTTGCTGTCCTGAGGCTTTGCATTTGATTTTTCATCCTGAGCATGTTTTTGGTGGTGCACAAAAAATTTCAGGTGAAAAGAGAAACGAAAACATAAAAATGTTCCTTTCACAATGGGTTGTTAATAACCACGTTTCAATTTTTGAAGTTGCAACTAACACCTTGAAAATTTGTTCTGTGGTTTATGGGTTGGATTTAGTTGGTTTTGTGTGTTGGTTTTGGGTTTTTTTTGTGTGTTTGGAACATCTTCAGTTGGGAGTAACTTGTGAGGTGGGTGAAGGTGGTGATCAGGAGAAAACAAAAAACATTTTGGAAAGACATACTTGGGACGATCTCTCCGTGATGCAGACTGGAACTGTGAATTGTGAGGCCTCATCAAAACAGTTGGGGATTTGGAAGTGGGCATTATTTTAGCATTACTTTCTTAAAATGGTAATGAAAGAGCCTTAGATGTCACCTCTGTCTCTTTGTAAATGAGATAAACCAAAAACATAAAAAGGCAAGTAGTCAGGCACGACCAGACACAAAAGTCTGGTTCTTTAAAACAAAAGAAAAGGGTGCTGTTATTAAGCCATTTATTAGGTCCTTCCACATGCATGTTTAGGAATTAGTTGCTTCTGCTCTGCCTGGGGTCTCCTTTGGTTGCAGTGACACTGCCCAGGGGCTGGAAAGGCTGGAGCACCAACCAACCGGGAACTGGAAAGAGGTTCTGGCATGTTCTGCTAAATCAGCCTTCCCTTCTGCACCAAGGTCTGCTCCTTTGATTTGGAGCATCCCAAGTAAGCTGGTTGGAAATGAGCAATTCCTTCACATGGCATGGACTCTTGTCTGATTCACCCCAGAAGAGTCCTGAATGTTGTGTCACGCAGCTCCCGGGGCTGGGAATCTCTTGCAGAGCCCACTTGGAATGACAGCAGGAAAACCAAAAGCTGCATCTCAGAAGAGAAAATAGTGATTCTTTCCTGAAGTCCCCAGAAAGGCCTCTCCAGCTAGTGAAGAGAGGCTTCCTAAAGCAGCTGCTTTGTGTGTCCTTTTCTAGTGTTGCTTCTGAGATGTGGGTTTATCTTGTGCTGCTCTCTAGGTGAAGTGTTCAAGAGCACAGAGACAGGTGTGACTATATGGTCACAGTTTCCTAATCCAAGATGGACACCTTTATCCAAATTATTCCTGAAACAGGAATAGTTTTGTTGGTTGTTTTTTTTGTTGGTTTTAAATGATTGCATCTCCCTTAGGATATGGACTTGTAACTTCATATGGTGGTGGATCCAGCCTGGTCCCATTTAAATGGCTGCAGCAGCTCCTTTTGTGTTGTGCTTGCTGGTTCTTTCAGAGGTGAAGTCAGTATCTGTTTTGCAGTATCTTCTATTAACTGAGGGCCAAGAACTCGGAAGGTTTTCAACACCTCAGCAGGGCCAATGTGATTCTTTTCCCCACACCATCAAAACCTGGATGTCTGAGTCTCTGCAGGTCCCAGCAGGAGCTTCTGAGCTGCCTGTCTTCCCAGGGAGCCTGAAGCCTAAGGAAGCTCTGATGGAGTGAGACAGCCATGGGGTTGGATCTATACATCCTGAAATAATCTCTTGTTTGTCATAAAGATGTATTTCAAAAGCATGCTATTGTCTTGAGAGGTAGCAAGGCATACATTTAGAAACAGTCCTATTAATTTTGATTAGTTTTGATTCTCTGACAGCTTCTCTTTTAGGATCTTTGTATCTTGTGAGCAAGTTGTGAAGCAGTTCTGTCTTGCAGCTGATGATGCAAGAGGTTATCTTGCAGCTCTCCAGAGAAGCTACAGAAGAGATGGCATGGCAAAAAACTTTAAAAGGCCAACGTTTAAAACTTGTTTCTCCTTTGAGCTGATGAGGAAGTGTTTTATGTTTTGAACAAGTCCCTTATCTCTCGTTTGGGGAGTGACAGTTATCACAGCTTAAACGTTTGTGTGAGAAAAATTTATTGTGTCTTGGAGACCAAAAAAATTAATGTTTTTATCTGAAAAATTAGGGAGGTGAAATGAAAGAAGGTGAACTCACTGGGGTAGGTTAAGCTTGCAAATTAGTTTGCAAAAAAGTTTGGTTTTTTTATGACCAGATTTTTTTCCTAGACACATTCTGCAACACGTACCTACACTGCCCTTCAATGGCATTAGCGAAAGGATAAAATTATCTGTGAAATTAGGAGGGTTTATTCTTTATTTTCTACTTAGAATATTTTTTGAGGTGATCAGCAGCAGAAACTGAAGTCGCTTGTTGCTGAGAAGAATTGTGGCAGAAACATGTTGTAGATATTTATTTAAAGCCAGCAGTTTTTAAGAGGACCAATGAAAGATGAAAGAAGGTTGGATTAGCACAGATGAGCTGAGTTCTGTTGAGACAACACATTCCCCTGCAGGCTGCTGCTGCCAGGTGTGTGCTGGGGGGCTGAGGAGCCATTTCCCTGGCCAGCTTCTGCAGCACTGTGCTCCCTGTGCTGTGGCCATCACAGCAGCTCAGGTAGGCGAGTTAGGGGCAGATGCATGGTGCTGGCTGCTCCATGCAGAGCTCTGTGCTCAGTGAGTTCTGTCTGGAGCCACCAGGACACAGGAAGAAGCTTTCCTGGGAAAGTCCCTGTGATGCTGTTGCTGGGGCAACAGTGTCTCTAGTGTGTGCTGCTGTGTGCCTGGGGTGTGTGTGTGTGCTCTGTGTGTGTGTGCTCTGTGTGTGTGTGTGTGTGTGTGTGTGTGTGTGGTGTGTGTGTGTGTGTGCTCTGGGTGTGTGTGCTGTGTGTGTGTGTGCTGTGTGTGTGCTGTGTGTGTGCTGTGTGTGTGCTGTGTATGTGCAGTGTGTTTGTGCAGTGTGTGTGTGCAGTGTGTCTGTGTGTGCAGTGTGTGTGTGCAGTGTGTGTGGAGTGTGTGTGCAGTGTGTGTGCGCAGTGTGTGTGTGCAGTGTGTGTGCTGTGTGCTTGGAGTGTGTGTGTGGAGTGTGTGTGTGCAGTGTGGCAGAGTGCTGCCTGCAGAGGGGCTGTGCAACTGGGCTGGTGTGGGGCCAGCAAAGGCTTGAGCAGCTCTCCCAGTATCAGAGCCCTTCTCCCCTTTGCCTGCTCTCAGAGCCCTTCTCCCCCTTGCCTGCTCTCAGAGCCCTTCTTCCTTCTCCCCTTTGCCTGCTCTCAGAGCCCTTCTCCCCCTTGCCTGCTCTCAGAGCCCTTCTCCCCTTTGCCCATCAGCTGCCAGTGAGCTCTGAACCCAAGCTGGGGTGGCTGGGACGCTGCTGTCACCCCGCAGCTCTGTCTCTGTTGCTCTGTGGAGAGGATTCAGGATGGTTCCCAGAGGCAGGCAGCACTCAGTAGGGCAGGGCATGCCCTGCTGCTTGCCCTGCAGAGGGAGAGGAGCCTTCTCTCTGCCAGGGAGGCAGCAGTGCCAAGCAGTGGAAGAGGGCTGGGAAGATGTGCTGCAGTGCTCAGAGAGGGAGCTCCCAAGGGATGCAGAGAGGTGGGCTGAAGAGATGATTCAGCAGCAGAGCCCTAATCCATGTCTCTGGGCGGTGAGCTGGCTATTCCAGATTTGTAACCATAAAACGTCAGTGTTCCCTGAAACCAAAACAATAACAACAGTAATGATAGCAACAGCAGCAGCTCCACAGCAGCAGCGTTCCCACCGGTCTGCCACTGCCATCTCTGCTTGGAAAGGCTGCTGGGGGTCCTAACAACACGAATCCCCTTCTGCAGTTTCACCTGCAGTCACCCTCGGGTTATTTTTTTTTGCTGTCCTCATGTATATTCAGCAGAACTGGTGGGAGGTCTGCCCACCCCTGTCCTGTGCTGCCTGAGGGGGCCCAATGCTCTGCATTGGAGAGACCTGAGAAGCAAATCGTTCCGCATTCATTGATGTGGAAGTGGGAAAGAATTTTCTGTAATTATTCTAACAATGTATTAGGCTGAGCAGAAGTTCAGACTCGGCATTCCCTGCCCTCCCCTGCACCGCCCTCCCGTGGGCACCCCCAAGCAGGCTGGCAAGCCCCTGTCCCCAGGGTAACTGGCATGGGCCATGTGGTGAGTGAACCCGAAAGGGTCACCCCCGCAGTTCGATGGAAGCTTTTGCACCCCTGTGCTCTGCAGTTTGCAGGGGCTTTACCAATTCTTTATGAATCCAGAAGGCCTCAGTTTTCGCTGCTGGCTCCTGGGTTAATGTTGCAGAATCCTGGAATGGGGCAGCGTGTGTTTTTCTCTCTAGGTCATCCGAGCGAGAGAACCAAGGTACCGTGAGGAGATGCGAGCACCGTGCCAAACAATGAGGCTGTGCTTGGACAGCATCTGAATGGGAGCCAGGGAAATCATCTTAATGCATTGCCTAGCTACTCAGTTTTTCCCCCTCCAAAAGAGTCTTTTGTTATCCAAGTGTATTTTTAGTCTTTTTTTCTTTTTTTTTTTCCAATCTGGTCAACATTTCATTCATGTTTGTGTTGAATACGTTGTTCCTTCAGTTTTCAAGAGACTGGTGCCTGTAGAGATGGAAACAATTTTCTTAATTGCTGAGGCTGAGCTGAATGATATTACCCTTCCTGCTGACCTGAAAGAACCTTTTTCTTCAGGCAGTCTCATGAACAATTTAGCCTTTGATGTTTCTTGCAGTCAGGAGGGAGCCTGTGTAGAAAAGCACGTGGAAAAACACTCCTTTAAAATGATTGTAAGCAGCATAATTTGTGCACTCCGTGCTCTCTGGAACTCACAGTCACAGGATGAAGGTGCAACATAATTCTGAGCTTGTTCTTATTTCTGTCTGTTTGAAAATTAGCAGTGCCTTCTGTACTCGGGAGGGTCCAAAATAGCAACTTAGCTTCTAAGTCAGGGCTTATATATATGCTCCCAATAACAAATTCAAGGGTATGCTGGATATGTTATTCTTTAGGGGTAAATTAGCAGCTGTAGTCTAGTTTCTCCTGCATACAAGATTTATTGGTGTTTAATAAGGATTTGTGAGGGGGACTTGGAAGGAAAAATGGGGCAACAATATATGTGGAGTTTTAAAAAGCCTGATAATTTTCAAAGGCAGAAGGGAAAAGGTGACACTTGGCTCTCCCCTTTGCTTACAGTCCTTGTTCCCTTCCAGTTCTCTACCCTTGCAGAATACAGTCAACCTAGAATATCTCCTGGATGTTTTACTGCCTTGTTTTCACTTACAAGTGATCTCAGACACATATACACACCATTTGCTCATCTAGTAGGTATTTTCCTTGCTTAGTAGCTCTGTGCCTTGTGGACTGCAGTGTTTTCTCAGGAATGGAAGATGTCCTTTATGTCAGAATGCCTTTATGGGCACACACAAAGGGAACTGGGAGACCACAGAGGTGAGGGGATGAATGGAAAAAGGAAATGTAGTCTGGAAAAGGAAGAAGAAATAAAAATAAACCAAAAAGGGATATTGTTCTCTCTTTCTGCTCCCTGACTGCAGTGGTTAAACAGGTTGGAGTCACTGGGCACAATGGGTGGATGTTGAAGAGAACATGATCTCAAGCTAGTGCTCTGTGCCCAGGAATGGTGTGTGGCCCAGAGAGCAGGCAAGTCAGAATGGCAAAGGCTTTTGGCTGCTGGCAAAGCCTGTGAGGCATGGTGTTTGCCTCTGTCCTGCTTGGAGTGAGAACAGAAAGAATTCTGGTCAGTGATTGTACTTCTGTGCTCAGTTCCCCCTCCCTGCCCTGTCTGCACGGGCACTGAGAACACCCCGTGGACAGAATCACTGCCAAGGCTTGGGGTGCAGACCAAGGCCACTGCTGGGGTTTGTGCACCACTCTGGGGGTGCAGAGAGATGAAGACACCTGCAGGGAGGAGGGAACAGGACAGGGGACTCCAGAGTGACCAGGGGGGGATGCCAGCCATAGACATCACATCCAGCATGGAAAGCTCGGGGATCTGGAGGGTCTGGGGGTGTTGTTGGTTCTTCCTCTCTTATATGTTGTATCTAAGTATTGAGATTTTTTTTTTTATAATGAGTGTGTACAACTGGCCATAACAAATGTTATTTGAAAAGTTGTCTTGCCTGTCTTGATTCCTGTGTGCTGTTAGAGAGCCACCCTGTGAGAAGGAAAGGAAAAAAAGTGATTTATTTAGCAGTAGGAGGGTGGGAGCCTGACTGCTGTGCACGTGGGAGTGTTGTCATCTCACCGGGTAGCAGGAAGACAGAGGGATGAATGCAGGAAGTCAACAGCAGCATCTCTGCACTCTCACCTTGTTTCAGTTTGCAGTCTGTATCAAAGACTCTTCTTGAAGATGTGATGCAGTCAAATACTTCAGCGTGAAAGCTCCTGGGACAAGCAGCATGACTGCAGTGGCAGTGTGCCTGGGCTTACAGGTTGGTCACGAAGACTCGAGTAGACTTAAAGGAGTGAAAGTGGCATTTTGTATTAAAAACTGCATTCCCTGTCCCTCAGTCAGTAGCAGGTGGGAAATAAGAGGTGATACAGGAGTGTCTTACAGGTGGAAAATCATCTCCAGTTCATTGACAGGCACTGACTGCAGCCTGCTGTGGGCCACCACACCACAGGATGAGCAATAGGGGCTGGAAAAGAGCTGTGAGTTTACTCTCAAGGACGAGTGCAGGAGGGAGGCTGTGCCCTGTCAGTATAAAACAAGCAAGTCTGTTGGCAAGGCCTTCAACCCTGGCAGGGCACAGTGTACATTAGTGATCATTTCTGGTTTACAGTTGTGGAGATCGGTGAGCTTCACTTCTCCAGAGCCTATAAAGGCAGAACTTTTAAAAGGCAGGGCTGAAAAAACTCCATTTGAGAGTTTGAAGAGATGGCCAGAGTGGTCTCTAGGTTGTTGGTGTTGATAATTGTCTTTTCTAGGCTGTCAGGGAAGTTTCAGACGCCTGGTGGAAAGACAAGGCCCTGGCAATATTTTAAAAGGTTGAACAAGGCAATTCAAATAATTACAGGCCTGTCAGCCTGGCATCCTCCTTGGCCAAAATAATGGCATAGCTGACAGGAATTTTGATCAATAAAGGTTTAAAGAATGATAATGTAGTTGCTTGCAGTGAGTGTGTGACTGTGGGAAAGATACCTTGTCAAAACTACTGTGAAAGCTCTTCTTGATGAGCTGCAAGTCTGATGAACGTGTCAGTGTCCAGTACAGATGTCACCTGCTTCCATCTCCAAACACCAGTGTGCCAGGGTGGGATTGCTGGCAGACAGGGGGCTGACGCTGCTTCGCAGTGGCATCAGGAAACTACAGCTACAGAGTGTCAGAAGAACCCAAACCCCCTCAAAAATGGTAAGCACAGCAAAACAAGGAATCCATTCAGCACTCCCCAAGCTGGGTGTTCAGCCAGGCCATGTGGTGTGGAAGGGTGGCTTGGGAAGACAAACACCATCCCTCTGAGTATCCCCTCCCCAGCCAAAGGCAGTACAGCAGGGTAGCTGTGCCAGGTCATTCATGCTGGGAGCAAGAATGCAGGGTGTACAGACTAGTGTGGCACTGACTACATCAAAATATCTGGATAAACATAGAGCCTCTTCTAGATGAGACTCTTCATGTTGATCAGAAAGCCATCAGCCCTGCAGCTGTCTCCTCCTTGTTCAGTGCCATGATGGATGTGAGGGTCCTTCCTTGTCCTTCCCTTGGCAAAGCAGATATCTCACCATGAAAGAGGTGAAGTTTCCTTTTAGGAAAAAATGATAAGTGATCCATCATCCACTTGCTGCTTATTCTGCTCCAGAACTCTTCCTTTGGGACCAGCATTGGTTCAGGCTGTCAGCACTGTGGAGTCTTCCTAGCAGAATCTCTGCAGGCTTGGCTTGAAAGCAAAGTGGAGGTGGTGGGCTGAAGCTGCTGGAAGGTGTGGTAGCAAGCTAGGCTGAAGTGGGCTTCCTGGGCTGGAACAGTCTGTTTTGTTGCTCCTGTGAGCAGTTGTGTAAGCTGCTCCTAATTAGGGTATTGTGTAAGCCTTGGTTTTGAAATACTGGTGTTCTGCTCTTAGTTCCCTCTGTTCTGAGGAATAAGGAACTTGGTTTTCAGCAGGATTTTGCCATGTTTTTACATGTTCCTATTGCTTTTGTTAGATAAAGACATTTGGGTTTTCTTTCAATGGATACTCATTCCTTTTTCCTGACAGTATCAGAATGAACCTTTAAGCTGTAATTGATCTACCTGAAAAGGTGACAGCACTGGAATGATGACAGCACCAGCTCCCTTTCTAACTGCTCTCATGTCTTGCTCTGTTAGTTGCTGTTACACATTGAACAAATAATTCTGGTGAATCTCACACTCTGGTTCTAGATACTACCCCTGAGATATTCCAACTGATTTAGAATCTCTCTGCAAAGGTGAAGAGTTTAAATGATTCTTTGTGGTATCCAGAAAGATTTATTGCGCTGTACCTGACCACAGTAAGTTTCATCTGTCTCAGTCTTACCCATTTATCAAATTTTATTACCTTCTTCTGGAGTTTTGATTCATTCACAACCCCTTAAATTCTAGAACACTAAATGATTTCATGTTGCAGGTCCTTCACTCTCCCTCCTGCTTCTTCTGTAGGATCTTTTCAATCATGTGTGTGCACAGCTGGAAAAAGGGATTCCACTAGGCTGAAAACAGGACCCCTCCTCAAAATAACAGCAAGGATGTCCACATAGCAAATCACATGTATTTGCAACCAGTGTGCAAGTGTAGGTGAGCAAGGAAAGCTTTGCACAATTCATTCTACTGAATCATAGAATCATAGATA
>VYZU01086336.1:3533-14837 GCA_013401355.1 Ceyx cyanopectus | reverse complement strand
GGGAATACAGGGTCTACTACTAATTTAATTTTAATTTCTTATATTAAATAATGTAAAATTTAATATATTAAAATACAGTAGGAAATTAAATCCTTCTATATGGAATTTTAAAATTTTAATTTCCAAATATATTTCCTGCAGTAAACTTAGCATGATATCTCACAGACAAAGATCTCTGAAGACTTTATAAATTTTAATTAACTTATTAACTCTTTTTCAAGTTATTATTATACTAAATCTGCAGGAAGATAATCAGCATGTGGTTATACCAAAGTTGAAGAAAACTCCAAAAAACTCAGATACAGTAACTACTAAGTCCCACTTTTAATAAGAGTTTTATATCTGAATTTGAAATGTAGTCCTGAAACATTTTTTAAAACAGCACTTCATATCCAGAGGAACTATGAATCACAGAATCACAGAATGTTAGGGATCAGAACAGACCTAGAAGATCATGTAGTCCAACCCCAGCCCGCCAGAGCAGGATCACACAGGAATACATCCAAGCAGGTCCTGAATGTCTCCAGAGAAGGAGACTCCACAACCTCCCTGAGCAGCCCATTCCAGGCTCTGTCACCCTCACTGTGAAAAAGTTCTTCCTTTTGTTTACCCTAAACCTCTTGTGCTCCAACTTACTCCCGTTGCCACTTGTCCTGTCTTTGGATGACATTGAGAAGAGTCTGGCTCCATCCTCCTTACATTGGCCCTTAACGTATTTATAGACATTGGTGCCCCCTCAGTCTCCTCCACACTAAAGAGCCCCAGATCTCTCAGTCTCTCCTCATAAGGGAGATGCTCCACTCCCTTCATCATTTTGGTAGCCCTGTGCTGGACTCTCTCCAGTATCTTTTTGTCCCTCTGGAACTGGGGTGCCGAAGCCTGGCCACAGTATTCCATGCGGGGCCTCACCAATGCAGAGTAGAGGGGGAGGAGAACCTCCCTTAATCTGCTGGCCACACTCTTCCTAATTTATCCCAGGATGCCATTGGCCTTCTTGGCAGCAAGGGTGCATTGTTGGCTCATGGCGATCCCCCTGTCCAACAGGACCCCCAGGTCTCTTTCTCCAGAGATACTCTCTAATAAATCAGCCCTGAGCCTACACTGATACATTGGGTTGTTCCTTCCAAGATGCATCACCTTACACTTGCTCTTGTTAAATTGCGTTAAATTTCTCCCTGCCCAGCTCTCCAACCCATCCAAGTCACATTGGATGTCAGCGCAGCCTGCTGCTGTTTCAGCCACTTCTCCCACTTTGGTGTCATCAGCAAACTTGCTGAGGGTGCTCTCTACCCCCTCATCCAGGTCATTGATGAATATATTGAATAATATTGGACCCAGTACTGACCCTTGGGGGACTCCACTAGTCACAGGCCTCCAGCCAGAATCTGCTCCACTGACCACAAGTCTCTGAGATCTGTCCTTTAGCCATTTCCCAATCCACCTTATTACACCCTAACTAAATCCACACTTCTCAAGCTTGACTGTGAGGATCTCATTGGAGACTATCAAAAGCCTTGCTGAAGTCAAGGAATATCACATCCACTGCACTTCCCTCGTCTATCCAACTACTCATATCATGGTAAAAGGCTATCAGATTAGTTAAGCATGACTTCCCCTTATGGAATACATTGACTGCTCATGTTCCTCCACATGCCTAGAGATGGTGGCAAGGACAAGCTGTTGCATTACCTTTCCAGGGATGGAGGTGAGGCTGACGGGCCTGTAGTTACCTGGGTCCTCCTTTTTGCCCTCTTGAAGATTGGGACATCATTGGCCTTTCTGCAGTCCTCAGGTACCTCTCCTGATCTCCAAGACCTCTCAAAGATTATGGAGAGTGGACTGGCAATGACCTCTGCCATCTCCTTCATCACTCATGGGTGTATCCCATCAGGGCCCATGAACTTCTGGATGTCCAGTTTGCTCAACTGATGTCTAACCCAAACCAAATGATGCAATGATGAAAAATTATGAAAAATAATCAATCTTAGGAATTAGTCATTAAGATTTCATTGTATAAAATATAATAAAAATATAATATTATATATAATAATATAATAATATAAAATAAAATAATTTATTTTATTAGCAACAAACTATTGCTTATATTAACTAGACTAAGAGCTTCCTGTTTTGTGAATAGCATCTTTGATTATCTTTTATATTATAAATATGAGATTATAAAATACAATTAATTCTAAGGAAATATATCCTTCTCCAGTTCCACTCTACTGTATAGAAAAGGTGGTTCACATTCCTTGAAGTTAAGGACAATGCTCTTACAAAGCTGTACTTTAAATGAAAACTACAATTCAGTCATATGCATTCAAGGGAAACTTTTGGCTCTAGATTTTAATTTCAGAGGCATCTGAAAATTTAACTACATCTCAAAGAAGTAGTTAATTCTTGTGTCTCGTCAAAAGACACATCTCTGATATATATTTTCCACAGGTTTTACTTTTGTGTTGTTTAGACATACATCTGCTCAGCTAGGTGCTGCAAACCATAGTCTTTGCACTACTGCTTCCTATTCATGGATCAGGCAACTTACGGCTTCATAATTTAGGGTTGTGTGCACCAGCATTGAGCTGAATGACACCAGTCTTGATTTCTTCCTGAGTCTATCTTCCAAAATCCTGTTGATGTCATTACTTAAGCTAGCACTGAAAATTCATTTTTGTCTCCAAAAATTAGGAACACCTAACATTTTGAAAAACAACATTGATAATTCTAAAAAGTTGTTTATAAGGTGAATAATAATTAAGTTCTGGATTTATATGACAATAGAAAATAAAATACAATGCACTGCATTTTCAATTCAAGCATCTAAAAAAACACTCAAGAATCTGCAAGAAAATCAGTCACCTAATGATGATGAAGACATGCTTGTGCATCATCATGAAAGTGTATTTCCAAATGCATTTTCCTTGTGTAAAGGAGAAAAATCATACTATTTGATAGCACTTTGACACACTGTACCAAATTTATCTCTGTTGTAGCCTGATGATGTCAACAGAGTTACAGTGTGGATGAATACCAGTCATTGTTTGCAGAGTTGGCAGAGAGTACATGTGTGGGAGGAGAAAAATGAGATCTTCTAACCCAGATTTGCAGAAAAAAAAACATGAGTATGTGTTTAGACATATACACCTATTAAAACTGCCCCATAATTTTGTCACTGGAAGTTTCAGAACAAAGGAGCTCCAAGTGAAACAGAATGAGGGTGTTTCTTCAAGCTCTTTCCTGCACTGCTGTCAGCATTATTTCATGACAGAGTATGATGTTAGGCTTGAGATGTAAAACATGGGAAATGGATTTCCTTAGTGTTTTCCAGACAGTGAATTCCAGGAAAGCTTGATGTCCAGTTTCTACTCAGAACTTACCTGGCACTAATTAGAGTTAAAAAAAAAAAAAAAATAAAAAAATTTCCACATGGAACTCTTGACCATGTTTGATACTTGGTCCCTTGGGAAGCCGATTAAGTGCCCTGCTAGTTACATATTTTTCTTCAGTATAAAGTTTCTTCTAAGTCCTGAAAAACAATTTTCTGAAAAAGGATCCAAGTGCAACATAGAAAGCTACAGCACAAGTAATATCTTCATGTTCCAATACCTTGTGACTCTGGCATTTGCTGTGAACTTCAGTGGAATAATGTATGTATGCTAAAAGTATTTGCTCCTTTATGAGAGATTCTACTGCTGAGCCACAGAGATACCCTTTACCACCTCCTTGACTTGCAGACCCACTGAGAATATCCTTTTTGCTTTGATTCTTCATTTCCCAATCAGCAATCAATGTACTTAACTTCCCAATAGCAGCTTTGGGAAGCAGAAAATTTTCTGGATGGGTATCTGCAGTCCAAGGTGAACTATAGCAGAGCAGGTGTCTGATGGACACAAAAACTGTTTCCATCAATACAAATGAAGAGGTTGCTACATTGCTACATACACCCAAGCTTGATTCCCCACTTCACCAGCCTCTGTAGTGCTTTGCAAAACTTAGCATGAATAGGATATCAGAGTAGGGAGTCCTGGAAAATGCATGACCCTTTATGGCCTAGAAGTGAAACCATTGTGTGAAAAAGTCTGTACATGGGACTGCAAGGAATCACCAGATCTGGTATTTTGAAAGAAATTTAGCTTCCTCTGTCAATCACTGCCAAAAAACTGAGTCACTTGTATGAAACTGCTGTGATTTTTTTGGACCATATATAATAATGCTTTACAACAGGTGTTGGCATAAAAAAATAAGCATTGTTGACTTATATATCTTTCTAGAAAGGGTGAATGAAAATGAAAAATATTCTAGTTGGAAGTGGACCTTGAAGTATATTGGAGAATGCTGATGCTTGCCAGGACAATTTCAAAACTATTCTTCTTTTACTGAATTTATATAAAGAAAAAAACAACTAATAAAACACTCCAGAAACACCAGTGTATCTGTTTTAAGTATACTGTAAATGAAAATTTGCAAGCTTCTGCCAAGGTAATTTGAGATTTCAGGTAGAGTGGAATTCATTTCCACAGACCAGTAGTGTAATGGAAAATATTTCTGGTAGCCAGAAAGACTGGAGCATAAATACTTTCTTCACTCACCCTGTGTAGTACACACACCTCCTTCAGTTCAAGGGAGGCATTCCCCTCTTTCTTGCTTCCCCACTTAAGAAACAGTACACAGTAAATTTCTTTATGGCCTTCATTTTATTAATAGTGGCAATAGTGGCTTTTATGGATATGCTTTGTTCACTTGAACACTTGCTTTGTCTTCTGAGTTGGTGGGAATCCCCGCAGGACACTCATAAATGCACAAATTTACAACTAGCCTGTGTAAAGTGCCCACAGCAGCATCTACATCCAAGTTGTCTTTGTGTTCATGCACCAGCAGTGATGCCACAGGGCGTGGGGTCAGAGCAGAGGGCTTCCTCTGGCTTTCTACAAACTGGGATCAGCCAACTTCATTTATCTACAGACTTGTTTTGGTTTCTCAGATCATGACTCCACAGAGCTGTTTGGATATTTTTAATTGAAAGACAAAGCACTTCCTCTTCCAAACTTGGTGCCTGCAAGGAGCATAACAAACTAATCATTCAGAATAATTAATTCTGTCAGAAAAATCTCTACAATTCTTACTAACGCTGAGTGTTTTGTAGTCCTAATGAAAGAAAAAAGCTGTCACTGTGATAATTTTTGATGGACCCATTTTCTTCAGTGGTTGGGGAAAGGGTAGTGTTATTTGTTTTTATCTCTAAGGACCATAAGCATGAAAATTATATCCATAAATCTTCAATTTCAGCCTTGTATTCCAAACTCAGCCTTGAAAGGAAACATTAGTTAGTCGAAAGAGTCCAGTAAGTCTGTCAAATTGATCATTTATATATGTGTAGCAGAGTGTCTTTCAGTTACCTGTGACTTTAGTTTCAAATTATTCCCAGGATAGAGAAACATTACTTTTCTTCATTTGTAAATGGGAATCTGAGATGGAGAAAATATAAGCAGATTGTAAAGGCCTTGGAGGGAGTCCTTGCAAAGCCAAGGACTGGTATCCAAATCCTGAGTGCTGTAGCCTCATATGTGAAAGCACACCATCCCTGTGGGGTTTAATGTAATGCAAGAAGTTTAGGATTGAGAAACCATTTCCAAAGCAATTTTTTATGAGGAAATTTAGAAAACAAAATAGTGATTTCCTATATTTGCCTAATATTGTGAACAACTAACCTCAGTGAGGAAGTGGTCAAACCAACAGAAACAAAACAAAATGCAATTACACAGTAAACATGTCCTCAATTACAGAGATTTTCTTCATATTGTCATGTTTGAGCTCATCTATTTCTTTTGTATTTGACAGATGAAAGTTAAATGTGGCAAACAGTTGCATTTCTCATTACTGAAAACAGAAAGGAAATTTGTTCTTCAATCTGCAGCTTTTTATTTCTAGGTCACTAAATTTAATCGATCCCTGATCAATGGTGACTGAAAGGCATTAATATCTGACAGCTGTTCTCTGGTCTGTGTTAAATGAGAGAGCATCCTAGTTATTTCCTGGAAGTAGCTCTTCTCTAGCACTACCAGAACAGGCTGGCAGTTTTCACAGAGAAGCACATGGCACTTGCAGATATCTGAAAAGTAATTAATCTATTTTTGTTCTGTTGTTTATTTGATTTTTTTTAAGAAGGTTGGATTTTTGTTTTGTTTTGTTTTTTTCAAATGATCTATGTTTTCTTATTATACGTATTTTTATTATTTAATGGGATCATCTTGCTGTTTTTATATAAATGCATTCTGCTGCATTCATCTTTACAACTGCAGTTGTGTTGCCACCAGCAGTGATCAGACATTGTCTCTTTACATGCACAAGAAGGAGTGCCAAAACAACAAGCATAGGTAGTTTCTGTAAGGGGCATTGATATCCTTTATCAATCTACAGATCTTACATTTAATGTCATATGTTTGGTCTAAATCAAATATACCACTGTACTCCAGATCTGTCAACTAAAAGATGCATCCACAGAAGTTTTGTCCATACCAAGGATAGATATCATCAGTTATGGAAGAATTTCACCCTAAGTCTTCAACAATTTTTACATTGCCTTCTGTATTAGCTGAAGAACCTTTTATCACTGTACAGAATATACTGGCTTTGTTTCTAAGGATGCATTTATATTGGCAAGCAGACGTTATTGTTGATAAAGGCAATCTTAATTGCAAGATTCATATTTTCCAGGCATCAGATTCCTGGTGGTTAGGTGGAGATTATTAAATACAGTGAGATTTATTGTTGGCATTTTTTTTTTTCTAAATTTCTCCCACCACCCTGAAATGATCTCCCAAAATGTTGGCATATGGTATACAATGCACAATACTTCTACTCCCAAAATATCTCTGCTTTGAACAATGCCTTCAAAAATTACTTTCTGTCTTTTGATAGTGTGCTGAATCCTAAACATTCATCCACCCACAAAAAAAAAATATAATTCTAGCCTTTATTACCATTCTTCCTTTCCTTTTCCCAAAAATGTTAATACCTGCTGAACAGAAACAACACTAAAAATCTTAACTAATGCCACTAGTTCCCCAACATAATGAGTTGTTGAGATTTTATTTTTTAGCATTTTGATAACAATACCATGTAGTCAAATTGGTAACCTTAAGAAAATGTCAGAAGTCTATAACTTAGTTGTAAAATTTTACTGAAACTTGGTATGAAGGATCTTAGACCAGAAGCCAGTTTGCTTTACAAAATAAAAAATTCTTTCCAATTCTTTCCATGACCTTGAAATCAGCTTTCATTGTTTTCAGAAGACAATTGCAAGCCAGTAAACTATGACATGTCTAACTATGCTTGTGAAGAGAAAACAGAATGAGAAAAGAAATACAGAGTGCGTTCAAGATTTTATGTAGAAAAAAAGTTTATTTTTAAACAACATTTTAAGGAATTTCATAGGCACTTAATGCACAGCCTCAAAGTACATTCATAATGTTGCGTACAAAATACACTTCATTATACCTTTGGGGTTTTAAATTTTTTTTGAAACCCACATTTTCTAAAATCCTAGGAGGTGTAAGAGGAGATGTGTGGTAATTACCTAGTCTCTGTAGATGAACAGAGAAAATAATTTTTTTTTTCCTCTACTATATAAACATGGGTTATTTATACTTAGAGTTAATGGAGTTACTCTTGATTTAGCTTTGTGTGACTGAGAAGGTTATTACTAATAATTACTATTTGTATTATCCAAGCAAACCAGAAACTTTGGTCAGAAATGAGGACCCCATTGCTTCAAGCATTGTACTAATGAGAACAAAATAGGAAGATTTCAGAGGTCTGAGTGCTTACACTAGATGAAATCAGCCTGATGGGAGGACCAAAGGAAACTACCCAATAGCATTGGTCAGTGGAATAGACTTTTTGAGTTCAGAAAACAAAGCAAGTTTGCATGCATTTATGGGATTTCCTCCCACAGCTGGGTGGAGAGAAAGATGGAAAAATTGGAAATGACTATCTAAAAACTGATAATGAGATGATGGGTAAAGTAAAAATTGAGGTTATAGTTTCCCTTTTAGTATGATTACAGTGTCATGCAAGTGGGAATAAGGAAAAGTAGTGCATTTATTACAGTGGAGGAGGAGACGGTGCAAAGAGACAAGTTATGACAGACTCAAGGCAACAGATGGGGTTATTATCTTGACAGCAGCAGACCAAATAGATAGGCTTGGTGGCATGTGTCAGGAGCAAAAACACAGGGCTTTGCAGATATTCACGTATCTGAGATACATGACTACAACACCCAAAATAAGTCTGGATAAAAGTTTTAGCTGTATGGATGAGAAAAAAAAGGCCTGAGTTTGTGACACAATGAAATAGAATTAGCAAGACATAGACATGTTCTGGAAATTAGGACCTTTGGAGATGTGATATGTAGAGCATGTCACTTTCTGCAGCTAAGTTGTAGGCCAGATGGTTTAGCTTTTCTCAGTGGTAAAAAAGAATAGGCTGTGCGGCACACTGAGGACATAGATGTAATTGTTGCATCTATGCAGGTCACAGACTGACAGAAAGGGGAGGGAGAGAGAAGAAGACACTGCAGAGGAAGGAGGAAGAGTAATAGAGATGTAGGAACCCCATCTGGAAGGCAGCTTCTAGTGCTCTGTTCATAGCAAATAGTATTCTAGTCTCTTGTCCCTCGAGTACTATTTATGCACACACCAAGTACAGTACCAAGTACCACTCATCACACTCACAGCATTTTATATATGCACAAGTGGTAAAATCTGCTCTTTAGTGCTCTGAAAGACAGATCATGAAACATTTAATTCCCTAAAGATCTGTCTTTAACACGTTTATTATTATTATTATTATTATTATTTTGGTGTTTCTAATTTCTGTTTTTAGAATTTTTTTTTTAGATAGATTTATTTTTTTTTTTAGGTGTTTCTAATATCTATATGTCCTGAAAATTACTACCTGGCATATCCAGTGCTTTTTTCTTAATGATTTTTCATTTTGNCAGTTGTACCCCTTTTCTCTATGCCTATTCAGAGATGTTTCCTATCCTTAGAGTGATTTTAAATATCTGGGGTTTGGATTTTCATATAAACGAAGCTGGATTATGCATGAAAACTATGATTTTGGCACTCAAACTTGAGTCAAAACAAAATATTTTTAAGCCAGATGCTCATATACATGCATATTTTTCCTGACTCAAACAGGAAGAATATTCTTTAAACATACCTCCCGATGTCCTTAATATACACTAAATATATAATGGTGTTTTTAATATACACTTGTTCTAAAAAAAATAAATAATTTCTGCCTCATTTATACAAAAGAGCTTTAATTGTTTAAGGTCATATTTATTCAAATGTTTTAGGAATTTGGGGATTATATTCTTTTGCTTTTTTTTCAGTTATTCCCTTTGTGAAATTCTCCCTGCACCCAACCCCCCCCTTCCCTCCTGTCCCTTTTTTTTTTCCTTTGCATGTGATAAATCAAGTTACTTTTTCACTCTGGACTCCATTATGGGATCACAGTGGCTATACAAACCACACGGAGTTAAGCAAACAAAGGAATTTTTTCATTTTCTCTTTCATTCAGTAAAGTTCCATTTTCTGTTACCCTGCAACCTTTTGACCTGCATCCTAATGGCACTGGTCACTCAAGGGCAAAAGTTCAGCTGTAGGTTAAGTCTGTATGTGTTTGCACCAGGCAGGGGAGACTGTTGGTTCTTGCTTCCTGTCGTCTTCCTCCAAGCCCTGCCATCACTTTCCAAACAGCCAACCTCACCCCTGNCCTAGGAGGTGTAAGAGGAGATGTGTGGTAATTACCTAGTCTCTGTAGATGAACAGAGAAAATAATTTTTTTTTTCCTCTACTATATAAACATGGGTTATTTATACTTAGAGTTAATGGAGTTACTCTTGATTTAGCTTTGTGTGACTGAGAAGGTTATTACTAATAATTACTATTTGTATTATCCAAGCAAACCAGAAACTTTGGTCAGAAATGAGGACCCCATTGCTTCAAGCATTGTACTAATGAGAACAAAATAGGAAGATTTCAGAGGTCTGAGTGCTTACACTAGATGAAATCAGCCTGATGGGAGGACCAAAGGAAACTACCCAATAGCATTGGTCAGTGGAATAGACTTTTTGAGTTCAGAAAACAAAGCAAGTTTGCATGCATTTATGGGATTTCCTCCCACAGCTGGGTGGAGAGAAAGATGGAAAAATTGGAAATGACTATCTAAAAACTGATAATGAGATGATGGGTAAAGTAAAAATTGAGGTTATAGTTTCCCTTTTAGTATGATTACAGTGTCATGCAAGTGGGAATAAGGAAAAGTAGTGCATTTATTACAGTGGAGGAGGAGACGGTGCAAAGAGACAAGTTATGACAGACTCAAGGCAACAGATGGGGTTATTATCTTGACAGCAGCAGACCAAATAGATAGGCTTGGTGGCATGTGTCAGGAGCAAAAACACAGGGCTTTGCAGATATTCACGTATCTGAGATACATGACTACAACACCCAAAATAAGTCTGGATAAAAGTTTTAGCTGTATGGATGAGAAAAAAAAGGCCTGAGTTTGTGACACAATGAAATAGAATTAGCAAGACATAGACATGTTCTGGAAATTAGGACCTTTGGAGATGTGATATGTAGAGCATGTCACTTTCTGCAGCTAAGTTGTAGGCCAGATGGTTTAGCTTTTCTCAGTGGTAAAAAAGAATAGGCTGTGCGGCACACTGAGGACATAGATGTAATTGTTGCATCTATGCAGGTCACAGACTGACAGAAAGGGGAGGGAGAGAGAAGAAGACACTGCAGAGGAAGGAGGAAGAGTAATAGAGATGTAGGAACCCCATCTGGAAGGCAGCTTCTAGTGCTCTGTTCATAGCAAATAGTATTCTAGTCTCTTGTCCCTCGAGTACTATTTATGCACACACCAAGTACAGTACCAAGTACCACTCATCACACTCACAGCATTTTATATATGCACAAGTGGTAAAATCTGCTCTTTAGTGCTCTGAAAGACAGATCATGAAACATTTAATTCCCTAAAGATCTGTCTTTAACACGTTTATTATTATTATTATTATTATTATTTTGGTGTTTCTAATTTCTGTTTTTAGAAGTTTTTTTTTAGATAGATTTATTTTTTTTTTTAGGTGTTTCTAATATCTATATGTCCTGAAAATTACTACCTGGCATATCCAGTGCTTTTTTCTTAATGATTTTTCATTTTGTGGTGGAGCCAAGTATCTATATGGGTTAAAATCTGTAATTCCCAGAACTGATAGACAATTCAAAA
>VYZU01086326.1:10346-23314 GCA_013401355.1 Ceyx cyanopectus | reverse complement strand
AAGATGGGTGGGGTAGTGCTTTGCACACCCAGAAGCTCTGGCTGACAGCAGAAGAGGTTTCCTCTGAACCAGCCTCTTGTGGAGGTGAAAGAACTTCTCAAGTGGTCACTCTGACAGAATCATTCTACTCTTTCCAAAAGCCTGTCACAGAGATGAGAACAACTTCATTGCTCCTGGCCATAAATGGGTCATTTCAGGGCAATAAAGTGTATTTCCTTAGGTGATAAATCACATCTGCAGACAACTTCTACAGCAGCTACACCCGGGGTGGGGGGAAAACCAGTGCACTTTAAAGCCACTGACCTATGGACTGGTTCCCTGCTTACCTTGTTGTAAGTGTAAGGTGTTGGAGAAGTGGGGATAATACCAGATTTTTCTTTCTGGTGCCTTCTTTGTGCCTCTAATACCTGTTGCCAGAAGAGGAAAAGAAATAAATGATAAAAGAATGCAGAATACATCTTACCCCCAGGCACACAAACAGCAACACCCATGCCAAAGAGCAGCCTGATGCTTTTCCCTGCTGTGGACTTACTCCAGCTCCTGAAGACTCTGCTGAACTCAAACTGTTCCTCCTAAGAAGGACCAGAACTTTCTACACAGAGAAAATTTCAGCTCAACTATTTTACTCCAGTTTTGCCTGAACTGCAGCAATTGCTCACAAGTCTTTGTTCAAAACCTCCAACACCTCCACACTTTGGAATGAGAACCTCAAGTGTCTTTGGAGGGTAACTCCAGCTCCAGACAGATCCTTTATTGCCTCTCCCATGGACAAATGGCATCATATTTGTCCCTTGCTGATCAGAACTGTGCTTCTGGGTTTCTACAAGAGTCTCAGCTTGAAGATGCTCAGGAAAAGCTTCCTACAGATCTGGTAGTTGACTTGAGAGGGCACTTGCAGGGCACTGGGCTGTGGCCATATGGTCTGATCTCTATAATTGCTCTTCCTACTCATTAAAGGCTGCCCTGCTCAGAAAAGTGCCCAGCACTGCAGTTAAATACCTCTCTGCAGCTTGCTTTTTAATTTTCTTCAGGACTCCAGCTGAAAGCACAACAGAGAGAGGGGAAAGCAGCACTACAAACCCCTGCCTGGCTGTAATTACAGCTCCTGTCTGAGACCACCCTGATGAGGGGGCCAAGCCAGGGTGAAGAGGTAACCCTCTGGCACTGCCCTCTTTTTGTGTAGCAGCCTTTACAGAACCTTTTTGTTTCAGCATAGTCTTTTTTAATATCATCTGGAATGAGGCTGAGCTAGAAGGAGGACTGGGAAGCAGGGTGTGTTTTTCAAAGCAACTGCTTTAATGCAGTTAAAGGACAATTGTCAAAACCCTGGAGCATGAGTGGGAGTCATGGCTGGGAGAGCTGGGAGGCATCAGCAATCAGCCAGGGCTAAGAACAGCAACTGGGGAATTGCCTCATGATCCCTGCTGTGTAATCAGCAGATCACTGTGGCACTCTATTTGGAAGGTGGCTGCTACACAATTACTCCAGATTTCTGCACCCAGAAGCCTTTAATACTGCTGAGGTTTTGAAAACATGTGGGTTTGGAGGCACAGGCAACAACAGTCATGATTCCCCTTGAGCCTCCATCTGCAATCATTTGTTACCTGAGGTGCTACGTAATAGGGAGTGAACTGAGGTGTCATCAAGTCACCTTGGTCTACTTTGGCAAATCCAAAGTCACACAATTTAACAGGTGCATCCTAAAAGAAGGAGAAAAGGCTTCAATACAAAAAAAAATCCCATCATAGCAGCTTTTCCAACACATCTTTCTCACTTTATTCTCATCTCATCTTTGCCACACGTACTCCTTTTTTTTGTCTTTACACCCTTACCCTTCACCAAAGCAACTAAAAGGCCACAAACTGATCTCTGAAACAATCATTTTTGTTCTCCTGGGTGCTCTGGGTCAAAGGCAGACCCCCCTCAGATTTGGAAAGCACTAAACACATTGTAGGGAGGTCAACACACAGTTAAGAGAAAAAAAAGCAGCAGGCAATTGCTTGGCTACATCAAAGCATCACATCCTGATGTGGAGGTGGAGACCCTGCCCCATATTTAACAGCAGCAGCATGGCCAGCCTGTCACTCCAAGGAGATCAGAGGATGGAAAAGCATGAAGCCAAAAAAAAGTCATTCAAGTGAGTCACCAGAACACTGTGGTAACAGCATTTTGCAACTGTGCTGAAAAAAAATCACCATATTTTACAGTATTCAGAGGTAAACAAACAAAACTCTTCATCTTACCAGTGAGTTATCCTTGAAGAGGAGATTCTCAGGCTTGAGGTCTCTGTGTGCAATGTTTAGTGAGTGGCAATGCTGCAAAGCCAAAGCTATCTGAAAAAGGGCACAATGAATCAACCACAGTCACAGAACTCCTCCTGGAGCTTTCAAAACAGCTCAGCCCCTGAACATTTTCCCTCTGCTGGGTACAGGGCTGGGCTAGGACAAGCCTGGCCACACTGGGCAGGAAAGCAATGGTTGGGAAAGGAAAGCCACTGAGTTACTCACTTTGCAATTCACTCAAATCAAACAGAAAATGACAAACTCTTGTCCTGGGCTCCCCAACCACTGGAGTTTGACTAACCTGGGGCATTATTAGCCCCTGAGAAGCAAAACAGGTCAGGACAGTGTCCTTTTATACTCTGTGCTGGGCCTCCAAGGTGACTCCAGCACTCTGCAGCAGTTACATTCTGACACTCAGCTGAGAGTTCTGCAGTGTTTCAGGGAATATTTTGTTGCATTGAGTCAAGGTTCAGGCAGTTCAGGTACTCCCTGCAATTCACTCTGGGAGCTAGGACACAGAAATGCATTCCTTGGTTCTTTCCAAGGCACACTGCTGAGGTTTAGAAGCCTGTACCCCAGTCAGGAAGGCTCCACAGGCTGTACCTTTGAAAGTTCAAATCATTGAAAGAAAACCAAAGCACAAACACTTAACACAGCATCACTGAAACAAAAGTCAGGCAAAGCTACATGACACCCTTGTTGGAATCCTGCTGGCTTCTGCAAATTACTGTGGCATGAGAATTTCAGTCTTAGCTCAGAAACATAAAAACACAATCCCTGAGATGCTGAAGTAGCTTTGTGAGGGATTTTTAACTACTACTGGGGACCTGGAGTTCAAGATGATGCTGAAGAACCAGTAGAAGGGAGGGCAAGACCTCAACATTGCTTCCAAATTTCACTTGTATAAACATTAAAGCAAAGAGTTATTTGGGGCCTGAATAACCCAAGTGTACACACTCAGAATTCAAGTCAAAGTCTTGAGTTTAAAAGCTTTTTCCCAACATGTTAATCCTGGATTGTCAAACAGCCCAAAGGACACGAGAACAACCTGTCAAGAATCATTCTGTAATTCCACCTAATTTCTTTGTTGGCTGAAACCAAAAAGGTAAGGGCACAATCAGCATTTCATTATAACAAGTCAAAGCACAGGACAGAAAAGTGATGTTGAAATGATCTGGCTTCTTTTTTTTTTGCTTCAGCACCAAACACTATCTCCCTGGATTAGGCAAGATAATATACATTAATAAATATATCAATTTATGACAAATGCTGTCATATCTTGTCATGTCCCTTATGCTCTTCCCATGCAGCAGAGCCTGGCCATTTTGCCAGCAAGATCCTTCTGCTTTGTGGCTCCTTCCAGTGACCTGCTGGTCCCCTGCTGTGGCTGTCACACCATACAGCCATCCCAGCTGAGACCCTCCCACCAATCCAGCCCTTCTGACTGGGCACTGTAAGTCACCCAACAGCTTGGAAGTGAAAGGGAACAAGCTCAGCCCAGAACTGAGAGAACCTGACACTGGGGATCCCCACAGTGAACCCCACAGAGGCTCTGCAGCTCCATCATCCTGCCCACTGCAGCAAGATGAGTCACACCACATGCCCTGCTATGTGACAAAGAGCCCCCTGGACACCAAAACCTCTAGTAATAAATACCCTGGAGATTATAAACCACAACCTTCTATACAACACCACCTTCAGGTGTGAGCTGCATGGAGAAACAAAAGGAAAAAAGCCATCAGAACAAAGGGCAGAGAAAACACACTCTACAGAGGTACCTGGTGCACACCTGTTATCCTCCCTAATGGGTAGGACTTCCATAAAGCCAAATACAGCACCCAGCTTGAAAACCCCTGGCCCAGGACACACACATCCATGATTTTCTGCTACCCCTGCCAGGAGGGGAGAGAAACACCAAGGCTGTGTCACAGCCAAGAGCCACACGGTGAGAGCCTGGGGACTGCTGGCACAGTCCACCTCCAGAACAACACACAGCACGAAGACTGTGAAAGGAAAGAGCTCTGTAGCCCAGGTGAGGACAACCACTGCTAAGGACAGCAGAGGTCCCAACCCAGAACCAACCTCCAAGCTCTTTGCTTCTATGGAAACTTGGGCATTGTCAGGTTATAACAAAGCAGGCAATGATCACTGGATCAGAACTGAGGATTATTTTAGCTTCCTTTTTTCCCACCCCCCCCACCTCCACCCCAAGGAATTGTTCAATCCTTTAGCCATTGTCACTGATGGATTTGCTGATACATGGGTGTTAACTTGCCTGCTTTGTTACTTGGCTTGCTTGCTTCTCAGTAAAGTGCCGGTGCTGGCTGATTCTGTGAAATAGCTCTCCCCCTTCCATCATCTCCATTACAATTAGGAGCCGAGCCCTGTTCAAAAGCATTTCATTTTGTTATATTAAAAATCATCAGAATAAAGAACAGAATTGCTAAGCTAAGAATGCACACTTCATACTGATGCAGGCCAAGGGAGAGAGACACACACTCGCTTCTCCTACGGTCGTCACGAGCTGGTTTGGTTCTGATTTTGCCTTCAGGAGTAGAAGCTGCAGGAGTTTCTGGCTCCCAGCACACTCTAAGTGACTGGAATCTACAGTTTGCTCTTCATGATGGGCTCCCACACCCAGCTGGAACCACCACCACGGCCACGTCTACCTGGATGCATCCAGATACACATGAGCTCCACCCACGCTTTCCACCAGCAAGCCAGTGTGGACCTGGAAGCCATTTCAACACATCACTGTGTAACTCTGCCCTCCAAGCACCATCCAGCAGGTAGAGTCTTGCATTAAACAGGCTCAACAGCTTCCAGGCTGGAGCTGGCCTAGGGCACAGCATGCACCAGTCTGCACCCAGCCCTGTGGCCGTGCCAAGGTGCTGGAGACAGTTCAACTTAGAAGCAGAAGGCTGAGGAATTGTCTTTAAGGTTTCTGAGGCTGGATCCTCTGTGTACCTCAGGATTTTCATTTACAGTTCTATTGCCATCATGATGAAGGACAACACATAGGAAGTGTGGAGATCAGGACTGCTAGATCCTCCAGAAACTACCTTCTAGTTCTTCTCACCTCACAGTGGTACATCAGAGACTAAGACAGGTCCCATCTCTTTAATCCTCCCACCTCTGAGAATTTATTATTTCCCCTCAACTAATATCCAATTAGAAGACAAAAGTGTCACTCCAAGCAATATGAATGTACAAAAAAAAACCCCAGTTAAGTCTGCTTCATGCTTTGCTGTGTTCATTTTAAGCAGGACAATGGACTGAGAATTGACAGGGCAGGACCTGGTATTTCTAGAAAGAACTCTTTCTTCCTCTTTTCTTCAATGAAAAAGGAGAGGCACTTTGAGACTCCCAGTGGCTCACGGGCATCACCATCACGTAACCAGCTCCCACTTAGGATTCTAGGTAGCAGCAGAAGTCACAGCTCCCACCCTGCTCTAATGGAGTTTTGAAGGCAGGAGGCAGCTGGAAGGCTACAATTCAATTCAGGCTATGAAAGCAGCATCAAAGCAGGACAGGAGCTGAAAGCTAATGCAGCAGCTCAGCCAACACAGCCTGAACCAGTGAAAACCCCTCAGAAAGAAAGATCTACTCAAGACCAGGAGCAAAGGACACAAATTCGTTTAAATATGCAAAGGTCTGGGTATTGACAGGGGAAAAAAAGGCAAGTCTGAAGTACAAACATCATCTCTGCAACCCCCTATAAATACTCATTTTGGTCATACTGTCATTTAACAACCACCAAAAAAAAGCCAACTCCACTCTACCTTGGCCTAAACATGGAAAGCAAGCTGTGGGAATGAATCACCCCTATGTGATCTTACCTTGGGCTGGATTCATGTGGAAACTGCACACTGTTAGCATAAACTTCAATAATCTGGACAATATTTGGGTGTGTTGCACACATCATGTGCAGACGGACCTTGAAGAGAAGGGAAGAGACGTTACCCTAGGAAGCAGTGGGCACCTCCAACCCCCCTCTGGCACCCACACGAGCCCAGGTGCTGCCAGTCGTGCTCAGCACCAGTCTCTCCCAGTTGACAATGATCTGAAGAGCCTATGAGGGTTTCTGTGAGTGGCCCAGAGCTGCTGCACTACTTGGAGTGACACAAAAACCAGTCGCAGTGTTGCCAACCTCTGTCACAGGCCAAGGAATCAAACCCAGTAGAGCTCCAGGAAAAGCTCCATCTTTGATTTCTACAAATAAATTTGAAGCTAGAACTAGGTTTAGAGTAGCACTAGAGATACAATTGAAAGTGAAAATTCATGAATAAAACCTGAAATTCCATCATCTGGCTCCTTTTATGGACTGGAGATCAAACGCTCGCCACACAGGGAGAGTTGTCTGTGTTCCAACTCTAAACAGGCACCTGAGGAATTTTCCCCAGTTCTCAGCTGCCTGGACTGAGAAACCAAGCTGGGGCTCAATGCCTTTTGTAAAGAGATTGGTTTTCCTCTGAGGATTTCAAGTGAGAATTTTCTCAGCAATGAAAACTGGAAGCTGCCTAAATCTCAGGGACAATTAACTGGAAGTGCCCATCGCTTTGGGCAGGGTGAGTTTGGTGCCTGGGCAGGCTGAGTTTGTTGCCTGGGCAGGCTCTTGCCAGCCACAGTAACTCACAAATGTTAGTGCTGAGCTCATGTAGTTGCCTGTACACAGATCAATTTGGGTGCAACTTGAAGCCTTCTTGGCAATTCTTAAGAGCAGGGACAAAATTCAATGTAAACTAGTTGTGTTACCCCACACAGTGGGGAAGGAGAACACCAGCTTTCAACCATGGCTCTATACATTGCCTTTGTACATACAGAGTGAGCTCCAGTTCCTGAGCCCCTCCCTCACCCACCACCTCATCCTAGAGGACCCAAGCACAGCAGGGCTAGAGGCTCAAACCCAAGGAACCCTGCAGAGCGAGATCTGCAGAACACGTGGGTCGGTTTGGGGTTTTTTTTGGGGGTTCTGTTAAGGGTGTTTTTCTTTCAAACCATGACAACAACTGGCCAGAAGCAGGAGGCCGGGCAGCATGGCAGCAGGCAGGCAGCGTGGCAGCAGGCAGGCAGCATGGCAGCAGGCAGGCAGCATGAGCAGGAACTGTACCTCGTTTCTAGCCTTCGGACGATCCAGGAGGATTTTCAGTGCAAAGCGCTCCTGAGAGGATTTTTTCACGCAGACTCTGGTATTACAGCAACAAAATCACTCAGTCAGCAAGGAGGAGACACTCCGAGCAACTCAGATGTAGCTACAAGGTTTCCCCTCCAAGTGGGAATGAACAGCAATGCTCTGGGACCCAGCTTGCAAGCTTCTGTTTTCAGCCTTCCAGAGCAATCACCCACGTCACGCAGAAAACACCTCACACAAAAACTGTTTCCAGAAAAAAGGTGCCTCAGAAACCAAAACAACCACCCCAACCCCTCTGTGGCAGCCTGAACATCTCCAGGGGAGGGTGGAGCCTGAAATAAATCAAGTGTTTCTGAATGGAAATCCTTGTCACAGCAAGGCCACCAACTGCACTGCACACGGGGGGGGGGGGGGTTTCTTCCCCCCTTTTTCCCCCATTTAACATTAACAATTGGGCTGCGTCAGAGGAAGGGCCACGTATCCACGGGCAGCCAGCAGAATAAAGCACAAAGGGGTATTTTCATCAAGATCAGAGGCAAGGCAAAATGGGGGGAGGAGAAACCAGTTGCCTGGCCAGGAAGATAAATGGGTGACGAAGACAATCGCCTCATCAGGCACCCAGGAGCAGAGAGGAGCAGGCATTGGTTTCCCAGCACTCACACACAAATTCCCTGCTCCCTAAAAGGAGGCTGAAAAGGGAACGTTGTGTTTGGCTTTCCCAGCAGAGCAGGGGCTTTCCCAGCAGAGCATCCAGTTGCTGCAGGGCTCAGACAATCAGGACGGGTGAGTCCGGGCTGAGATGCAGAGCTCGGGGCACTATTTGCTTTTGGCCTCACATGATGATGATCCAAAAAAACTGCTGGTAAAAATAGCTAAGAAGGAGCAGGGAGAGCAGAGCGACCTTTGCACTGCCAGGGCACTGGGATCAGAAGGACAAAGGTGTTTGGAGCAGAATTTGCTGCTGCCACCCTGTCCCAACCGACTCCCGTCACCGCTCTGCTTTGGGGCAGCGGGAGGGGAGCAGGCAGAGGGGAGAGTTTTGACTTCAGGCATCATCCCTAAAGACAATTCTCCCACTGGCAGGACCCCCCTGGAGGCATTTCTTTGTTTGGAGAGTCCTCCCCTCTGGCACCATGCTCAGGTGGATTCACTCCTCAGAGCTACTGAACAGCAAAGGTGACAGAAATCCACGGGCGTGTTCTCCTACCTCACGGGGCCACTGATCCCAGCTCCCAGCTTCTGAGTCCAGTTAATGTTGTACTCCTCTAAAATGGAGGTTTCCTAGGGAAGGAGGAGAAGGGGGATGGGAAAGAGAGTGTAAAAAAAAAAAAAAAAAGCAAGCAAATAAATAAAAAATTACTACATCCCTTCCATAAAAAAAACCACAAACCACCAGCTCAGCAGAGCTGACCTGCAAGGTACCCAAGCAGAGAAAAAGCCTGGCTGGGAGTTTTGCTTCACCTTTGGCAAATTAAATCTAAATCCAAATGCTGACATGATAACATAGCTCTGTTTAAAATCATCTCCCTGCAGCTGAGACTGCTCACCCTGGCACCTTGGAGCAGGAGGATTGAGAGCAGTAAATGGGACCTTCTGCCTAAAACACAGAAAGCAAACCAAAGGCACCCCCCTCAACAATTCAACCCATTCCCACCTATAAATAACCAACCACAATTGAACACAAAGGCTCCATTTCAGCATTGTTCTGTATTTTTTGGTCATATGGTACCAAGGGAAAATTATTTTGCTGCTTTATTCTGGTTTTTACCCTGTAAATGAAACTCCACGTGCCTAGTTTCATCCTGCCCAAGAATAAACCAGGCTCATGGTTAGGATCCTTTGACCAAATCCATCTAAACAGGGCTGTTTTCTTATCACCACATGGCCACTGTGCTGAGGATGGTGACCCAGCAGCAGAGCAGGGCTGAGTGCTGGGAGTGTTCAAACCTGCAGCATTTCAGGGCATAAAATCACCTGCAGCACACTGCTCATAAACCATGAGTAGTATGAAAGGTGGGAAGAGTGAAAGGTACCTGGAATTTTTATGTTTAAAAAGGGAGAGAGAGCACAATGGATCACAAATGGTTTGCTGTTTTCAGCTGGAAGCACAAAGAAACTTGTCAAGCCAATGAACACAAGTTTCTGTTGTGAGAAGCGTATTAGGGAAAAGCTGATTTAATTTTCCTGACATTCAGGAGCACTTTTGAACCTGCAGAAGGACCTGCCTGCCCCAGATCTTCCCAAACCCTTTCAACCTTCACTTGGTCTGAAAAGAGATCCTGTCTCCAAGCACGAGCAAATTTTGACCAATTTCTTCTGCCTGGTGCCACTTCCATGATGGCAACAGAGCATTTGCTTTGTTGCAGCTGAAGAAGTGGAGCTGATCAGGGCTTGGAAAGTCTGCAATCTCTGAATTAAATGAAGTGAGAGTATGACCTGATGGTTCCCAGCTCCTGAAGGGCAAGTTCAAGGAGTCCATTTTAAATAAAAATTAATTTCCTCTGCATACTTGCCATTGTTTGCAGTAAAAAAAAAAAGCCAACGTTTGTTTTCTGCATTTTTATTTGGATTCTAATCTTCATTCCAAAGCAGCTTTACAACTTCAGAAGTAAAAATGAATAATCTAATGCTCAAGAAACACTACTCAGCATTTCCCAATAAACAGAGCACTGGAGAACTTTGATGGCCATCGAGGGACAGAACTGCTCACATCTCCTGAGGGGCTCCACATCCAGCCCTGAGACTACAGCTGCACAGCAAGACAGGCTGAGAGTGTTCAGTGGGAGATACTGAGGAGGGGACAGTCCCCTGCACTCAGCTCCACAGCTGGGGGATGGAGTGGCTCCCAGGAGCAGCTCTGCAGGGCACTGAACTCAGAGCAGCTGACGGGTCAGCTGGAACTAAGCTGCTGCCACTGGGGACAGAGGAGGCAGAAGAGAGTAGCCAAAAAAGCCAAGCTGCAGTGGTGCAGTTTTTCACAGCAAACCCCTTTGCTCCTGCTGTTCAATCCCCTGATCCCTCCTGGGATTGGTTTCCAGAGAGCAAAGGGAATAAAGTGATTTGTAACAGACTCGATGGCAGAGGAGTTCCACTGCAGCTGAGTTCTGACAGCTCAGCTCCCTTCCAGCAAGCTCAGGGTCCCTAAAGCAATGCCTGAGCATCCTCCCCTGCAAGGCAGCAAGTCTGGGGTGCCAACAGCCTGGAGAGGCAGGGCTCAGAGATTTCCCCCACCTTGCACTCAATCAGCTGCCTTCAGACAGGGTCAGACACCCAGCAGGGCTGCTGGAGGGGAGGGAAAGCTCAGGCCCTTCCTAGCTCCCACTGAATAAAAAAGGGGAAAAGGTTGGAATGAAGGTAATTTAAGAATTATTCATGGACCCCACAGGAGATTAGCAGCACTCAGAGGGCACGTGGGCAAAGCCACCTGACTGAAGTGACACAGGCAGCTTAACCCCAGCTCCCCCCACTGCTGCCAGGCTTGGCCTTTCCAGGCACAACCCCAACACCAACCCAACCTATTGCTGAAGTTACCTCTTTGTAACTTCAACAATAACCAAATATGTGAGAGGAGGAGAAATCAGTGACCTATGAAAGTATTAAATTAGGGTTTAGATTCAGAGAATGTCTGTAAGTCAAGAGATTTGCCCTGCACTGTTCTTGTTCAGACAAGAAAGGGGTATGAGGCAGACATGGGACTCTCCCCACACTCAACACAACTGCTCCAGCTGTCTGTGGTTTGATTTTAACCTCACCCAGCTCTTCACCCTCAGATGAAATATCAAAGAACCACTTGAAAAGCCCTTTTCCTGACAGCCTTCAGCATAGCTACTTCACCTGCAGCTCCACCAAGACAGATACTGGAGCAGGAAAGAGCCAGCAGTTAATTGTGGCACTTGATCTCATTGCTTAATTACAACCTGGGTTGGTTGAACGTGGCTTGAACTTCCTTCTACGTTGGACTTTTTGAGTTCCACAGGAAAGACCCATGCAGTTTCAATCAGAATCCAACACCACCAGGCTGGCTTGCTATTTCTGCTTTGATTTTTGCCCCCGAGGAGCTTTGTAAAGACAAATCCCACCCCGGCAGAGAGCAGGGGTGAGGAATGGTGGAGAACACCAGCACACGGGGTGTTTTTACCTACATCCCTAGGGAATCCATCCACCTTATTTAAATAAACATTTCTAAAGGCACCCAGAATCTGTGTCAGATCCTGCAGAGGCCTTCAGAGCCTCGGAAGCAGCTTTATTGTCACGTTCTCTCAGGAGGGTTCCCCCAGCCCAGGAGGGAACTCTGCTCACAGGAGGATTCACCAGGAGCTCACACACTGCTGTAAAAAAAGAAACCCTGAATCTGCTCAGCTCCTCTGCCACCACTCCAAACACAAACAGCCCACACACAGCCAGCCTGCTTTTCCTCACAGCACCTCCGGGGATGGATCGAGGCCACAGCGTTGCCTGCAGAGCCGGGCACTGCTGCCAGGCAGGGACTCCCAACTCCGGGACACCACCCCCCCCCCCTCACAGCGTCCTAACGACGAAGCCCCAGCGCTGCCGGATCCCGTGGAAACCACCGTGCAGCTCCTCCTGCCCTGCCCGCTGCCTAGTGCCCCGCACCGGGCGATGAGCCCGAGGGCAGCCGGGTGCCGGTGGGAGGGCAGCGAGGAGCAGAACCGCGCTCCTAAGAGGAGGGGGAACGGGGACCCGCCGGGCTCCGGGGCTCTGCCCTGGCCGCTCACCAGACCTCCCGGGCCAGGGGACGAGCGGGAGCCGGTGGCGGGGAGACTCCCCGAGCACCGCCGCCTCCTGCCTACCTTGATCATCTTGTCCATCTCCTGATCCTCCGACATCCTCCCGCGGGGCGACGGGCGGCTGGGGATGGGGAGCAGGAGCCGCCGGCCTGTCCCCAGCGAGGGACAGCGGGGGTCGAGAACCGGCAAGGCAGAAGGGAGGGAAGAAAGGAGACGGCGAGAGGAGCCCGGGACCGGCGGCGGGGCCGGCCCGAGGGCGCTGGGCCGCGCTAGGAAACGGGCAGCCCCGGAGGAGCCTTTGTGCCACCTCCGCACCGCCTCATCCCCGGCCAGGCGGGCCGCGGTGGGAGTCAGGGGGGAGGGAGAACCGGGACCCCGCACAGAGGCGGAGGGAGAACCGCGGGGAGACCGCAGGCGGACCCAGAGCCGCCGCTCAGCTCGGGAACCGCCGCCGCCGAGGCGCCGCCGCCGCCCGGGAGCCAGGCATTGCCGGCACCCCCAGCCGGGCACACCCGCCGGGCCCCTCGGCCCGCCGCGGAGCTACCGACCCCGCCGCGCCCGGTGCGGGAGACCGGCCCGAGCCCCCCGCTCCCTCCCCGCTCCCAGCGGGGAATTTTCGGAGCCTCCGCCGCCGCGCTGCCGCGATTTACAGGCGGCTGCAGACTCCCCTAAAGGCGCCACGTCGCCGTCAAAGCCCCCGCGGTGCCTTCCAGGCTGTTGGCGCCTTTCGATGACAGAGCGGCGGCGAGGCGGGGCCGGAGCGGGGCCGCGGACTCTCAGGCGCCGCCCCCTCCGCCCTCAGGCCGC
>VYZU01086307.1:0-13721 GCA_013401355.1 Ceyx cyanopectus | reverse complement strand
CAGGAGGCTGCAGAGGGGTTTGCCAGCTAGAGGAACAAGGGGGGATGTGGGCACCCCAGAGCTGGGTTTTGGGATATGCCAGGGTGGGAGGGGATGTTTAGGATGCAGCAGGATGCCATGACTCTGACTGTGACCCGCTGGGCTCCCAGCAGCCCTGCCAAAGGCTGGGAACACCTGATGCCCCCCATGGAGCTCTAGCCCCCACCCTGTGTCTCCACAGGTTCCCGGCACCCCCCCAGTCCAGCAGCGGTGAGCCTGGGTGCAGCCCCGGGCTGTGGGCAGGGTGGGCTGGGGTGGGGGAGGGCACAGGAAGGCAGATTAACGGCAGCCAGTCGTGAAATCTGGGGCAGACCCATCTGTCAGGCGTCTCCCAGCCGAATCCAGCTGCGATGCCTCCCCCGCACCGCCCCCGCCTCCCGCATCCCCTCCCCGCCCAGCTCCCTGCAAACCCACATCTGGGGGGGCAGCATCCTCGGGGTGGGAGAGGAGCCCTTGGGGTGCTTTTGAAAACCCTGGATATGCCTTTTGTTCCCACGGGCAGCCGCTGGCTCCGGCTCCCAGCTCTCCTCCAAGCCACTTTGCAGGCGCTCCGGGCTTTTCTCCTTTTTGGAGGTCTCCAGAAAGCTCCAAATCAGGGAGTCGGGAGGTTTCACGATCGTTTTGCTTAAAATCGGGAGCTTAAGGGAGGAAAAAACGCTCCCGTTTGGAGAGGGGAGGGGAAAGGGCAGCGAGGGGAGGAAAAAACGCTCCCGTTTGGAGAGGGGAGGGGAAAGGGCAGCGAGGGGACTCCGGCTGCGCCAAAGACTCTGAACCTTCCACGCCAAGCCTCGGAGGTTCCTGCACAGCCCAGCTTTGGGAGCTGCTCTCAAAGCTTTCGGTGACGGCTGGTGTTGGAGCAGCGCGGCAGCTCTGCCAGCCCCGGGAGGGGCCAGGGGTGCCAGCAGCAGCACGGGGCTGCAGCACCAAGGAACAGGGCAGCAGCAGCAGCAGAGGCTGGGAGTTGGCAGGACCCTGGCAGCTGACCCCACATCAGCCCTGGGTTCGCTCCAGGAGGGGAAGCCCCCGACACCTTGTTTGAGCTTGAAACAGGACAAAGAACCTCTCTGCCCAAGAGGCTGCTTGTCTCCCACAGGGCACCTCGCTCAACGTTGGCATTTCCAAGCTGCTTGGGAAGAAATGCCCAGCCCTGCCATCAGCTCTGCTTGGCGCCTGGTGCTGGGGGAAAAGGTGCCTTTTCCACCGAACTGGGCAGGGACAATCGGTTGGGANCCTCCATCCTCTTCATCCCTCCTCCATCCCTCCTCCATCCCCTGCATCCCTCCTCCATCCCCCGCATCCCTCCTCCATCCCTCCTCCATCCTCTTCTTCCCTCCTCCATCCCTCCTCCATCCCCTGCATCCCTCCTCCATCCCCTAGCATCCTTCCTCCATCACCTAGCATTCCTCCTCCATCCCTCCTTCATCCCCTGGCATCCTGGGAAGGGGAGGTTGAGGTGCTGGGTATGGAATCACGGAGTGGTTTGAGTTGGAAGGGCTTTTGCAGCTAAAGATTCTGCACCCAGAGCAGGGTGCTCAGAGTCTCCCCAACCTCCCCTGGGATGGTGCCAGGGATGGGGCAGTACCACCTCTCTGATGGTGGCCTTTTCTTCCTTATTTAGTCTGAATCTCCCTCTTTAAGTTTCAAACCATCCCCCCTTGTCCTGTCCCAACAGGTCCTGCTCCAAACTCTGTCCCCATCTCTCTGACAGTCCTGAAAAGCCATGACAAGGTCTCCTCAGAGACGCCTCTTTTCCAGGGTGAATAATCCCAAGCAAATACTATCCTGTCTCTCTTTCCATGAGCTCAGACTGGCTGTGCTCTGGGTGCAGAGGTGCCCAGGGTCTGCTGGTGCTCTGGTGGGGGCAGCCATGATGCTCGGGGTGGGTGATGGGCTGCAGGGTAGATCTCCAGAAGTAAAGCCCAGGTGGAAAAGGCTTCACCTGCTGCAACCTGCTGCTCGGCAAGGAGGATGTCACCCTGATTTACAGCTTGCTGGTTTCCTCTCCTGGTAGCTTCTAAACCCAAATATCGCCAAGGTTTTCCCCCAGAATGAGGGATGGAGACAGGGATGGGTAGCTCAGTGGCCTGTGAGCTCCATGCCACTTGATGTGCCCTCCACAAGCCGTGCCAGGAGGATAGAGGGGGGAAGTCCCTGGCTTTGCTGTGGTTAGTTGGCATTTTTCAGGTGCAGCTAGAGCTGGACAGGGGCATGTGCCCCCCCCCCGCCCCAGCTCTGCCTCAGCTGCCTCTGTGGTTTCCCTACCTGCTCCAGGGGCCCCCTGTGCTGGGCTGACAGCGAGATGCAGAAGGCAGGATGTCACCTCAAACCTCAAGAGGAGCTGCCACCGAGGGGGAGGGTGGCTGGGATGCCAGGGCAAGGGGGGATTTGCCAGTCACCTATGTAAACACGGGTGCTCCTCTCCCAGCTGCCCTCTTCTGCAGCCTCCCAGCCCTCCCAGGGGTCGTGTGGTTCTTGTGCTCCCCCAGGAACAGGGAATGGCCTCTGTGCACCATGAGCTCCCAGGGGAGGGGGGATGTGGCCCTTTCCTGGGGCTGTGGTGATGACCAGGGACAATGCCCTGATGCCCTCAGGGGTTCTTCCTCGGGTGGTGGCATCAGAGTATCCCCTTCTCTTGGGGTCAGCATAGCACCCAACCCCTGCCATCCATCATGAGATGGGTTTGGTAGCTTTGGGGTGACAGTTGGAGTCCCTGTGACACCCCCCCCCCCCCTAGGCTCATGGAGGAGAGGGATGAGGGTTTGTGCTCAGGGCTGGAGGGGTCAGCCTGGTACTCTGCCTTCAGCCAACTCTGTTTGGGGGCTCCTCAAGAGCCAGTTCCATTTCAGCTAGTTGGCCATCACCACCACAAACCCCTTTTACTCACCCACCATCCACATAACCCTCTGAACTCCCCACAGTCCACCCGTGGCATGAGCTGGCAGACCCTTGGCCACATCACCATGGACGTGGAGCTGGGACACAGTGAGGAGGGGGCCAAGTGCCCCTCCTGAAACCCCCTGTGCTCCCCAGAGCCCCAGCAGCACCCACTGGCCATAATGGGGCCGACTCAGGAGGGTGCCAGGGCACGCCCCCAGCTATGGCAGTGCCCACCAGGGCTCCATGGCTCCAGTGCAGCTCGGTGGAGATGTCACCCTGGGAGAGCACCCACTTGTGTGCACAGGGACCCCCAGAGTGTCACCTCCCCGGGGCTGGGGTATGAAGGCAGCGATTTCACCCCAGCTCAACAGCAAGAGGGTGGGCACGGGGAGGGGGTTGTGGAGGCAAACCTCTGCCTGTGCCCCCTCCCTGGCCCCCTGTGCTCGGCTCTGGGCTCCCCCGGGCAAAGGAAGGTTTCTGGCTTCGCAGGTGTGCGGTGGGGATGGGGGGGTGGCTGGGGGACCACAGTGGGGTCGGGGGGCACTGCAGGCTTGTGGCTGCTGGCTCAGCCCGGCAGCGAGGCACCTGCATGCCACTCTGGGTTATAGGCAGGGGCACCCAGCCCTCGGCTGCACCGAGGATGAGGATGGTCCTTCTGGGGACAGCGGGCTCCTTGGCACCCACCCCGTGTCCCTGGCACAACCCCGAGCCCTCCGGGTGAGCCGAGGGGATGCCCTGGGATGGGGACGAGCTGAGCTCTGGGCCCTCGGACGGCAAGTGTGGCACCAACCTCTGGCCACCAGCTGTCTGGCCACCTTTGGCACCCCAGCGTGGAGCCGGAGGGGCCGCGGGAGGGGGCTCCCGAGCCTGCGAATAAGAACTTCTGTGGCTTTGAAAAGAATGAAGAAAACCCTGCCTCTCTGGGGAGCAGCTGCTCCTGTTTGCCCGTCTCCTTTCCTGCCTCTTTTCCTTTCCTTTTTCTTTCTTTTTTTTTTTTTCCCCTTTTTTTTTTTTTTGGAAACCTTCTCCCGAGCACAGCAGCAGGGCTAAGATGGAGCCGCTTCCCTCCCACCTAACCCATAACCAGCTCCCTTCTCCTCCCCCAACCTACCACCTCCACCTCAAGGGTGACAATGACAGCTGCAGGGCTTGCGGGTGTCCCTTCCCCACCCCCCCCTGCTTCCTCACCCCTTCCCGTCCCCCTTCCTTGTCCCCATCCCCCTCCCCATCCCCCTCTCCACCCAGTGGTGAGCCCCCCGAGCTGGGGGGGGCTGCCTGCTGGCCCCCGCCAGCCTTTATTTTTTTTTTCTTTGCCTTGACATTTGAAAAATGCCAGGCTGAGCGGGGAGACGGCAGCTGCAGGGTGGCACCCGGCCAACTAGTTCATTTTCGGTGGGTTTCGGTTTGTTTTCCGTGGCTGACGCCGCTGGAGGGAATGAAAGGGGAAGGCTGAGTCCCCATCCCCCCAACCCTCCCGGCTCTAACCCTCTGGGTTTAGGGGCTGTGATGGGGGCTGCCGGGGGGCACCTCGTGGGATGCTGGCTTGGACTGACCTGGTACCCAAGGGCTTGTGGCTCTCAGTGGTCCCGCTGGCCCAAACCCTGTCATCCCCCCCAGCTGGAGGGGCTCTGTGTGCCCCCAGTGCCAGTCTCAGCCGGGTCCTGGCTACCAGGGAGCTTACTGGGTGGGAAGACAGGGACAGAGTCCAGTGAATAACAACACCCCACTCTCTGGGGACTGTGGCCACGAGCAGCACTGGGGGGTCTGGACCAGTTCAGACACTGGGTCCCCGAGGAGCCTGGTCCCTGTGCCCCTGGCCACGGTGCCACTGAGAGATTCCCCCCACCCATGGGTCCACGTGGGGAAGGGTCACCCCCACCCTGGGTGTCCTCAGTCCCTCTGTGTCTCCTCAGGAGAGGGAGAGCAGGAGCAGCCATGGCACCGGTCTCAGTGCCGGTGGGTGCCGCAGGGGATGGTGCTGCTGGGTGGGGGGGTTTGGGGAATGTGGCACAGGGGGAGGGGGAAGGGAGAGGCGATTTTTCCCCCCCTGCAGCCAGGCCAGGGACTGGGGGACGCTGTGCCCTGTGCCCTCCTCTGTCCGGGACAGGGGACTGCAGCGGGCAGCAAGGACAACGCTTTGATACTCATATTTTATATTCATGTAAGCAACATAAATCCGCCTGGATGTTCTTTCTCTGACAATAGAATGCATTATGATGGAAATATCCTCCGGAGGACTGCAGCTTAATTACCTCCTGATTTGCATTTTTGCATATTAATGACTGCAGAGCTGCTAATTTTGCTGCATTATTTTAAAGGCAAAGCAACCCCGTTCCTCCGCTGGCTCACCTGCCATTTTCCTTCCCCCCTCACTCTCTCCTCCTTAGTGCCAGAGGCAGCCCTGGGCTCAGCAAGAGCCTCTTCCATCATCACCCCAGCATATCCCAGTACCATCCCAGTGCCACCCTCAGAAATCTCCAGCCTTCCTCTTATCACGGTGCCCTCATCAGCCACCCGGGCCACCCAGCACCCTGAGATGTCCCTTTGTGTGGGATGTCCCAGGCCGGGTGCCCTAGGGATGTACCCAGCTCCCTGGTGAGCGCTGGGGACAGCGTGGCCTCCCGTGGCCTCTGCACTCCCCGCCATTGTTCTGGAGGTGGCTTCACGGGCAGAGGTGTCACCACGTGTTACTTCCACTCCACAACTTCAACTGCAACAGGCTGGGGAGGAGTAAAGGGCCTGGTGTTCCCCTGCTCCCCTCTGGGCTTGGGTCTTCCCACTCCTGTGCTCCTGGTGACACCCTGGGACTGGGCAGGGCACCAGGCTGGGCATGGAGGTGCCACTTCCCAGGGTAACTGGTGGGAAGAGGAAGGGTCCAGGGGATGGGGGGGGAGCCCATCCTGAGCCCCTTCTTCCCTCTTAACAGGCCGTGTGTGCAGTGCAGCCCTGGGGTTAATGGGCAGGGCTGGGCTCTGCCCAACTGCTGCCCAGCTTGGAGGTGCTTCCCCCCTAGTCCAGCTTCCTTGGTGGCAATGACCCCCCACCCTGGCTAACAGCACCCAGCTGTACCCCAGGCAGGACCCACTGCCCAGTGCCCAGATGTGATCCCAGCCCTTGGAGCTGGAGTTGGACTCTGTTCCATTTCCACCTCTCACTCCACATGAAGGTCAGAAGCAGAACCGAGGGCTTTCCCACCCCTGCCAAAGCCCTGGCTGGCCCAGGTGCCACCGAGCCAGGGCTGCATGGGGTGATGCACCCTGCCAGATGCCACCAAGGGTTGGGGGCAGGGAGAGCCTGGGGATGTCACAGGGCAGCGGGATGCTGAGCACTGGGCAGGGGCAGGGCAGAAAGAGCTGGGATAGGGACAGGGTGAGGGTTGGGGATAGGCATAGGGGTAGGGATGAGCCTGGGGACAGGGGCAGGGATAAGGACAGGGGTGGGAACAGGGATGGGGACAGGTAGAGGGATAGGGACAGGGGTGGGGATAGGGATAGGGATGAGCCTGGGGACTGGGGAAGGAATAGGGATAGGGACAGAGGTGGGAACAGGGGTGGGGACAGGGAGACGGACAGGGAGACGGACAGGAGCAGGGGCAGGGAGAGGGACAGGGACAGGGACAGGGCCAGCGATAGGGACCGGAACGGGGACAGGGGCAGGGACAGGAAAGGGGACTGGGACCGGAACGGGGACAGGGGCAGCGTCGCCATCTGGCGGTCGATGGACGCGCTGCGGGGGCGGGGTGCGGGGCAGGGGCATCCCCTGGGTGCGGGGGTTGGGGTGATGTGTGGCGGGGGGTGTGTGTGTGTGTGCAGAGAAAACCCGTGGGTGCAGCGTCCCGTGGGTGCGGGGGGCAGAACCCCAGTGGGTGCCCCCCCCGCCCACTCTGACCCGGTTCCAGCGGGACTGGGGCCCCCCGTGGGCTCCCCCAAGGCGAGTTGCGTGGCTTTAACCCCAGAACCCTCCCGCAGCTCCCGCCTCCCTCCCCTTCTCCCCGAGGACGAGTCACAGAGATCCCACGCGGGATCCAGCCCGTCCGGGAGTTGCGGGACGCGATGGTCCCGCTCCCACCCCCCCTCCAACTCGCGTGGCTGCTCCACGACACGCGGGACCCCGCGTCCCACCAGCAGCCCACGCACCCCTCGGAACCCGCACTCTCCCCTGTCCCCGCAGCGGGTCTGGGTGCGGGATGCGCGGTGCCCTCGGCCGGGCCGGGTGTCCCCACTAGAGGGCAGCGGGAGCCCAGGAATTGGGGTCCCCGAGCGGGACCCGCATCCCGCACCCCCCGCATCCCGCCGTGCACCTTTCCATCCTGCACCCTTCATCCAGACCTCCACCCTCTCCACACCATCCCATCCCTTCCCCCTCTTTCTTCCCATTCCCATCCAGCCCCAGCACTCCTGGGTTCCTGCTGCATCACCCAGGCATCCCTCTCTGCCTCAGTTTCTCCAGGAAACACATCACCTCGGTGAGCTCTGGCACACCCCGGTACCCCCTTGTCCTGCCCCCCTTGGAAGGGACCTGCCCCTTAGGGTGCCACCCGGGCCAGGAGTTTTAACCCTCACCCTTCCCAAGTCAGTAGCATCCCACTAACACACCAGCCTTGACACTTTGACCTGCCCCGGTACCCCTCCCTGTATCTTGGAGCCCACATCCATCCCTAAGGACCGCTGGTGTCACCGTGGCAACCAGTGATGGTCAGCAGCCAGTGACCTGGGTGCCCTGGAGGGAGCCCTGGCCCTGGCCGAGGTCACCAGGGTCAATCAATCTCATTGCTATGCACAGAGCCCAGTAACAAGGGCCAGGGCTGGCAGAGCTCGGGAAAGGGAGAGAAAAGGGGACAAAACAGGGGGGGAAAAGGGTATAAAAGGCGCTCAAAGAATCTTATTTCAAAAGCCTGTCCCAGTCTTATCCCAGTCCCCTCCCTTTTAGGGGACCCCCGAGGTGGGGCTCAATGCAGGGACCACGGGCACAGGGGCCGTGGGGGTCTTGGGGACAGGCTGGGTGGGTGTTCCAGTGCAGGGTGGGGGTCTGGGTGCCCAGGATCAGGTCATGATTCCCGGCATCTGGGGGCTGCCTGTTCCCCGCCCCCCCGCTCCCCGCGTTGGTCCCGCTCCCACCAGCGTTACCGCATCCCGCCAGATAGCGTCAGCAGGCGGCTGCGGGACGGGCAGGGCAGGGGGGGGGCGGGCTTTGCTGCATCCCACCAACCTCCTCCTGCTCCACAGCGGAGGGGGAGAGGATCAGGCAGCCGTGTGCCCCCACCCCCCGCTCCCCAGCCCGGGGAGGGTTCAGAGGTTGCTGAATAGGCAGGATGATGGCAGCCCTTCCTCCACCCTCTCCCAGCCTTCCTCATCCTCCTGCCATCCCCATCCAGGCCTGGGCCGGGAGCCACGGCTGAGGGGCCTCCTGGCCTGGCTGAGACCCAGCAGACTCATCTCCCCCTTGGGCTCTTTGCCCACACCTCCTGCCTGCCCTGCCCGGGCTGGGTTCCATGGCCTTGGCTCCGGGCTGGGCAGCATCTGGGCAGCAGAGCCCCCTCCCAAGCAAAGGGAGAGCAGGGGGCACTGAAATCTGCCCCCAAACATGGTCCTGCTCCTCAGGAGCAGCACAGCCTGGCAGGGCAAGTGAAGGGTGTCCAGGAGGCCAACGGGGTGGGAACCCCAACTGCTCCCATCGTGAGATGCTCCAGGGTGCATCTGCAGCCACCCCCGGGGTGCAGCCACCTCCTGAATGAGATCTCAGCCCAGACTCCGCATTGCCACCTCCTGACCCCCAAACCAAAGCCCCCAGGGGACAGCCCAGAGCTCAGGGGGGGTGGGGGCTTGGAGGAGGGGGCAGTGGCCATTCCTGGATCTCTACTGTTTCCCCTCCGTGCCCCTCTCAGCTCCCCCACTGCTCTGGCCCGAGGATGGAGCCTGTGGAGGACAGACACGGTGTCTCCAGCACCAACCACACTCACCTCGGAGAGGGGAGGGGGTTTCTGGGAAAAGGTTCCCCCCTCCTCTGCTGGGTCGCCCACAGGAAGGGGCATCGCCAGCGTTTCCCGGTACTGGCTTGACTGCTCTGTCTTGGGACCTTCCCAGTTCCTTTGGTACCTCCCCAGGGTCTGAGCCTGTTGGGAGTCTCACGTCCAAGGTGCGATGACATCCCAATCGCTCGATGCTCCCGGGGACCCCTCCATCCCTCCGCTGAGGTGTGATGGCACCAGCAGGGTGGGAGCAGGGGGGGGCACAAGTTGTTTTTCCCACTCCCCCTCCCCTTAACATTGCCCTGAGTACCCGTTTGGGTTCTGGCCCCAAAACGAAGCCCCTGGGGGCACCCTCCTGGGAGCAGCAGGTCTGGGATTCTCCTGCACCTGCTCCCCACCCCCAACATCCCGACTGGAGCCTCACGGAGGCAGATTGGAGCTGACAGCTGGAAGATGGATTTATTGCAATGATGCAAAAATTAGTTTATAGAATATATATAAATAAAGATTTCCTTCCTTGATGGGTGAACTCAACACAGCAGCAGCTCTCCTGGCAGGATTTATTAATCACCCCAGCACGCTGTTTGTGCAGTGGCAACTGTTTCCTGGGCAGTGCCCTGAGAAAGGACAAGAAATCCTCAATTTTAGCTCTCTCCTCAGCCCTGTGCCGCTGTTCATTGCTGTGAGCAAAGCTGGATGTGAGCTGGGGCAGCCTGGCAGTGAAGAGCCCACCCCCCTTGCCCTAAAACTGCCTGGAAGGGAGGTTAAGCATGGGGAAACTGAGGCACGGATATGGTGTCTCATGTCTGAAGCTGAAAAGATCCCAAGGGAGAATACGGGATCCTGAGCTGGTGGGAATGTAACTGGGGGATGTTCTTCCTCTAAGAATCACAGAATCACAGATGTCAGGGGTTGGAAGGGAGCTAGAAGATCCTCTAGTCCAACCCCCCTGCCAGAGCAGGGGCACCTAGACCAAGTCACCCAGGAACAGATCCAGGGGGGGCTGGAATGTCTCCAGAGCAGGAGACTCCACAACCCTCCTGGGCAGCCCCTGCCAGGCTCTGCCACCCTCACTGTGAAGAGTGAGGGTGTGGGAGGAGGAGGAGCTGGTCGTCCTGGTGAGGGGTCTGCACCTCCCGGAATGGGGGTCAAAACATCTCCTCCCACCTTGCGCAATGAAGCAGCACCCTCGGGGACATCTCAACCCCATCGCCACCCAGCTCCAGGCACCAGCACCTCGGGACCCCGGCAGGGCTGCTGGTGGAAGGGGGGGCTCTGGATGCCCCGTGGGGCGCCGGGCAGAGGCGGGGTCCGGGCTGCCGCTCTCTGTGTCTCCTTGTTGGGCGGTCGATCCCCAGACAGACTCCTCGCCTTGCTGCGTGTGCTCTTTCGAGCCCATTGATTTCCCTGAGTAAGTGAGTTTGTATGGATCATGCAGCATGCAGCCCGGGCTGCCCAGCGGTGCAGCAGCCGGCGGTGGGGGGGGAGGGCGTGGGAGGGAAGGGGAGAGGAGGAGGAGGATGGAGGGGGGGGAAAAACAGGGGAGAGAGCAGAGCCGATCAATATGGACAGTGTGAAGTGAATTAATGGAAGACGTGGAGGCTGCCTGACAGCGCTGCCGAGGCCGGGCTGCCCTTCGGGGGCTGCTGGAAGGCAGCTGGCGATGCCGAGAGGGGTCCCTGGGGATCCTGGCTCCAATCCGGCTCTTGGGGGTGTGTGTGGGGGTGATGGAGACGCCACTGGAGCCTTCTGGCTTTAGAGCCTCCCCCCCCCCTTCCCATCATCATCCTCTGCGTCCTGAGTCAGCCCCGAGCCCTGGCAGCACCCGGGGCACCGGAGGGTGCCCAGCTCTGTGCAGCAGGCACATCCCTGCCCCCACATTCCCCAGCCAGGCATCTTGGGTTTAGGAAGAAATCAAAGGTATTTCCTCACAGCAAACACAAAGCTCTCAGGGAGGCTGTTTGAGAGGGATTTTCATTGAAACATTTGGTGGGATGCATTGAAAAGAAAAAAAAAAATCATTTGCCTTTGCAGAGCATTTGGTGGTGAGCTCATAAAAAAACAAAGCCTCAAAAATCCCCCCGAAGTGCTTCCCACGGTGCCAAAGGGCCAGAAGCAGCGTGGGGCAGGCCACAGCAGCAGCATTTCTCTGTCAGGGGTTGTGACCATTTGCCTCTCTGCCCTGGGTGCAGGGGGGTGATCCCTGGTGCTGGTAATGCCAGTTAAATGGAACCACCTGCCAAGCAGGTGGGCAGTGGAGAAATCTCCCAAACTCCACCCAGGAGGAGATCATTTACAGCCCATAGCACTTGTTGAGGCTCATTAGGTGTCTTCAGGGCATAATTACTCTTCCTCTTTCTAGCATGTCTTTGCTGGGATTGAGATACAGAGGAGGTAACCTTGACTGGCATCATTAGGTTTCAGTGTTAACACACTTTGAGAAGGGGAGAGTTTCCACTAAGACAGGCTCAGGGAGGGGTTGTTTGGCTCATTTTGCTCAGGCAAGTGCTTGGAGAGGCACCAGGGCCACCTGAGAAAGTGTCTCCAAGGTCCTGCTGTTTCTTTTACAGAGGGAATGGGAATGAAATGGGCTCAGGGGAGAGAACCAGCTGGGCCCATCTGTAAACCTTCTCCTCTGGGTGCTTGAGGGAGGGAAGGGTGCTTTTGAGGGCATGGAATTGCTGTGCAGGGTGGGATTTGTGAGGGTGATGCTGGTGTGTGTTTAGCCCTGGGTGAGGTTGTTCCCAGAAGTTTTTTCCCTGGGATGGGGAAGTTTCTGCAGTGGGGGGAAGTAACTGATGTTTCTGGGGCTTTGGGAGATGTTTTTTTCCTCTTGGTGTTGGAGCAGAAGGAGAAAGTTGTTGATAGTGATACTTCAGGAGCTGGGCTGGAAATGTGGAAACGGGTCCTGGGGGTTTCTGTGACACCTGGTGCTTTGGCACAGAAGGGGCAGCACCCCTTGGGCAGGGACTGGCAGGGTGCTGGGGACATCATGCCAGTCCCCAAGCCCCCAGTGAGAGGTGCAGGGAGCAACTGGGGCAGGGGCTGGAGTGTCTTCAGCTGCTGCTGGCTCCTGTGCTCCCATTGCAGCCCAAAACGCCCTCAGCTCCTGGGAACTGAAGTGGTGGGAAACCCTGTTGAGCAGACGGATGGGCAGAGCTCCTGCTCCTCACACCCCCCCCCACCCCTCGCGTGAGCCCGGGGGGGGGAGGCCACCCCAGAGATGGGTGCCCACGTGCCCGTCACGAGCTCTGTCACGAGGACGTGGCACCAAGGGCTGGAGAAAGTTGTTGTCACCACCCTGCTGCTGGATCCTGGCCCGTGAGACCCAAGAGCAAAGCAGCTCCAGGGCTCAGCACCGGGTAACGGGAGGGAGATGGACCTGAGAACTGGGGCGGGGGGGGCAAAGGGGTGTGCTGGCCCTTTAAGAGAATAATTTCGGAGCTGGCCTACTGAGTTATTGATTGGCGCTATGGTAACGTATATTAGATTATGTATGGCTGGAAATGTGGTGTGGACTGGGAGGTTTGTTTGGGAAGCCAGCACTCTTCTTCTTGGAAACCAGCTCCCCACAGAGGGTTTGGGGTGTTGGAGGGTCTGAGGATGGGCAGCTCTCCGTGCACCTGTGAGAGCCTGGGATCCAGAGCTCTGGGAGCATCTCCGGGGCACAGGGGTGGATGCTGAAGGGTTTGTGTTCAGGAGGGAGTTGTCAGGTGGTTGGAAATACCTGTGGAACTGGTCAAAAGCGGGGAGAGCCAGCAGCTGGCCCCTTTCCTTCCAACCAGCTGCTGGCAAAGGCCGCCTCCTGTCTTCCTGGGAAAAGATGAAACCCGAGGGGAAGCCCCAGCCCCCCTGAAACAGCCCGGGTGAAACATCTGGGGTCACTGCAGCCTCTCAGCCCATCTGCCAGGGCTTGGCCCTGGGTTTATTTGCATGAGCCAACACAACACCATTTTTATCCGCTAGCTGTGGCACAGAGAGGGCTCTGAGGGAGGCAGGTTTACCACGAAAACATCTCCTTTGCCATCCAAGCTCTGCTCGCAACCCAGCTGAGCCCTGCAGCTCTGCATCTCCCATTCCGTGAGAGCGTTAACTCTGGAACTTAATGACGCCAGCCGAGGTTGCTGCTTCTATATCTCAAAGATACGTCAGAGAGAGGAAAAGTCATTTTACCCTAGGGGAGGCTTCTTCCACACCCAGCCGTCGGAACACCGTGTGGTCCAACCCACGCCCCTCCCCCGGGAGTGCCGAGAGGGAACAGCTCCCGTTTGGGCAGCTAAAACTCCTCGGAGCCCTCCGACAAAGCCGAGCTCCTCCTGCTCCTGCTGGATGGTCCTCTCTGGAAAGAGAGCCCGGATGTTTTGCGGACCCTGCCGCACAGCGGGGCTGGGAGATGAAGGAGCCGGTATCGATCCCAGCCTCTCGCCGTCACCTTTCGGCGCTGACCGCGGGGCAGCTCGGGGAGGCAACGGACCGTGCTGCTGTGCTTAGAGCACGGTCGGGGGTATTGTGCCAGAGTAATTGGGCTTGGAAAATGAGAGGCTTTGCAATCGTTTAAAAGCGGGGAGGGAGGGGAAAGAGGAGAGGCAGCTGCCGGAGGGAGCTGAGGGAAGGAGGGTTCAGCCCAGGGGAGCTCACAGAGATGCTTTGGGGTGCCCCCCACGGCAGCTTTGGTGCGAATTGTGCCTGCTCCCTTCTTTTCCTGCTTCTTTCTTTTCTCACTCCCAGCAGACACCCCAGTGGTCTCCCTAGCTCCTGGTCCTGCCAGACCCGAGGGAGCAGCTGCCCCATGAGGGGTGTTGCCTGTGTGGGGGTCCACAAACCCCCCCCCCCCCCC
>VYZU01086281.1:1511-14703 GCA_013401355.1 Ceyx cyanopectus | reverse complement strand
CCCAGCCCCAGCTTGAGCCCCCCCCCGACCCTCCCCTTGCCCTGGATGGGGCTGGGGCCAGTCCCCCCCTTCCCACCAGTGCTGGGGAATTCATTAGCCGGCCACAGCTGGGCCCTGCTGGGGAGGCCAAGCTGCAAGGAAAATTAACCTCTTCCTCCCCAGGCTCCAAGAACAGGACCCCCCCCCCGCCCCCAAAAGGAGGGGGCCAGAAGCTCCCCCTCGCCCAGGGACACCCCCCTCTCTGCTAATTAAACCCAGGCTGCTGCCTCATTAATGCACGAGCCAGAGAGGCAGCAGGAGGGGATGGGGTGCAGGGCTGGGGGGGGGCTGGGGGTGCCCTGCGGGTGGTGGTGGTGGGGAGCAGCTTTGCAAACCCAAACGCTTCCCGACCCTATTTTTCCCAAGCTTTTCTTTGCACAAGGATCTGGGGCTGCAGCCCCAAATGGCCTGGGGAGGAGGATGGGACAATTTTCCCTGCCCCCCCACACCCCCTAGCTTGGGGTATGTTTGTGCCTGGGGGGTGCAGGACGGCAGGATAAGGCCCATCAGTCCTGGTTTGGCTCATTCTGGGTGGGATGGGTGCCCCCACCCCAAATTTTATAATCCAAGGTAATCCCCCCCAGCTCTGGCCACCTCCCAACCCACTCTCTCTGCTGCCCCCAACTTGGGTGGGGGGGGCAGAAGAACCCAGGCTGCCCCCGCTTGTTAGAAAGGTTTTATTTCTCTCTATTTACAGACTTGATTTTAAAAAACACACACAAAAAAAACCCCCAAAATAAACAAATCCCTTCCCCTTCTCTCCCCCCACCCCCCGCATGGCACTGCCCACCCACAGCCCTGCCCCACGGCTGCTGGGGGTGGGGGATGCTCCTGGCCGTGGGGAGCAGGGTTGGGAGGGCCAAGCCTGGCACTCCAGGCACCCACCTCCACCCATGTAATGGAGGGTACCCAGAGGGGGGAAGCCAGTCCCCAGGGTTCAGCTGGCAGGGTGGCATCCCCCTGCCCCATGCCATCACATTCACATTGCACCCCGACTCCGTGCCCCCCACCCTCGAGGAGCACTGTGGGGGTGACCCCATCCCATCCCCCCCTCCTGCCCTGCATGGGGTGGTGGGAAACAGCTCCTGGGGCAGAGATGCACCCCTCACACCCCCAGCCTGGGCCCCTGGGTTCCCCAAGGACCCCTCATCACCCCCCAGGACCCCTTGGTCCCAACCCCTCCCCTAGTGCAAGGTTTATGGCTTTCAGGATTTGGTTCTACTATAAGGAAAGGAGATAAAAGGGGGGGGAGCAGGGAGTGGATCCCCCCCAGATAGAGAGATTCCTGGGGGTGAGATGGCTGCTGGGGTGGGGGTGGGTATAAAATCTTATAAATTAAAGTGTGGGTGGGAGGGGGGAGTTTGAGGTGACCCTCCTCAAGTCAGTGCCAGGGTTTAGGGGGGCTGCCCCCCCCCCTCTGACTAAGGGGCACATTGCTGAGCTGGAGGAGAGGAGATTGGGGTTGGCACAGGGAGACCCCTTTCCCCTCCAAGGCATCTGCTGCTGCGGGGTAGGGGTGTCTGGGGGGGGCACAGTGGGGTCCCCCCTCCTCCTCCACCCCCCACCCCCCCCAGCCAAAGCACTTCTCCGGTTCCAGGCTGGATGTGAAGGCAACGAGAGAGGGGCTGGGGGTGGGGATGAAAAGGAGGCTGGGGTGGGGGGAGCAGAGCTTTGCCCCCTCTCTGAGTCCAAACCCCTTGTGCAAAGCTCCCCCCCCAACCCTCATCCTCCCTGGGACATGCCGAGAACCCCTCAACAAGGGGAGGGGGGGACAGGGGCAAAAGGAGCAACAACCCCCCCACGTTGCAGAAAGGGGGGAGATTTACCCAGAAGCCACCCCAGAGGCTGACTGGGGGTGGGCGCCAGCACCCCGGGGGGGGGGTCACTGGTTGTCCCCAGGCTGGTACTGGGGCTCGGTGGCAGTGAAATAGTCCTCGAGGAAGGACTGGAGGTACTCGAAGGTGGGACGCTCTTCAGGGTCCCTCTTCCAGCACTGCACCATCACCTCGTGCAGGGATGGGGGGCAGTTGCCCGGGCACTGCATGCGGTAGCCACGCTCCACTTGCTCCAGCACCTCCCGGTTGTTCATCCCTAAAGAATGCCCTTGGCTCAGTCACAGGCACCCCCACGGGACAAGCCAGCAGGGAAACTGAGGCACGTTGGGATTTGGATCCCTTGACTGCTGGGGAAACTGAGGTCCGGGGCAAGTCTTGCCGGTGGCGCTGCTAAGGAGGGTTCATCCCTTGCCCTGTCTGCACCCCACTGCCCAGCCCACCCCACGGGTGCCCGCTGCCCTGGTGGGGACCTACCTGGGTAGGGCACCCGGCCTTTGGTCACCAGCTCGGTCAGGAGGATTCCGAAGGACCAGACGTCGGATTTGATGGTGAACTTCCCAAAAAGTGCAGCCTCCGGGGCCGTCCACTTGATGGGGAACTTGGCACCTACGAGGGGAGGCGGGTTAAGTCCTGGCCAGGGCACCCACAGGCACCCGGCACTGGGGATACCCTTCACCAGGAGCACCCTGTGCCGAGGGCATCCTGCACCCAGCGTACCCTTCACCTGGGATACCCATCATCTGGGGTATCTGTCCCCCAGCATAGCCATTCCCTGGATCACCCACCCTTTTGGGCACCCATCACCTGGAGCACCCATCCTCTGGTGCACCTGAAACACCCATCTTCTGCTGCATCCAGGTTACCCATTCCTTGGGTCACCCAACATGGGGGCCGGGTGGGGTGTTGGGTACCACCCCCAGGCCCAGGGTGGGACGCAGCATGGAATGGCAGGGGCAGAGATGCCCACCCTGGCGTGCTGTGTACTCGTTGTCCTCGATGAGGCGGGCGAGGCCGAAGTCAGCAATCTTACACACCAGGTTGTCTCCCACCAGGATGTTGGCAGCACGCAGATCCCGGTGGATATAGTTCATCCTCTCGATGTAGGCCATGCCAGCTGCGATCTGGGATGAGGGAAGCAGTGGGGACCCCCTCAGATGGGAGGAGACGCCCTGGGAGGGCACCCCCCACCCCGTCCCAGTCTCCCCAGTACCTGGGCAGCCATGTCCACCAGCTGTGGGAGCTTCAGGTAGCGGCCGTCCCCGTCCTTCAGGAAATCCAGCAAGCTGCCTGCAGGGTGCCAGTCAAAGGACTTGAAAACCAGCTGTGCCCACCCATGGGTGCCCTCCCCTGCAAGCCCCCAGCCTTGGCACCACCTCTGTGCTCACCCCAGCCATGTCCACCCATGGGTGCCCTCCCCTGCAAGCCCCCAGCCTTGGCACCACCTTTCTGCTCACCCCAGCCGTGCCCAGGCGGGGTGAGGCTTTCAGAAGAAGCGGGCTGGGGGGTACCCCAGGCAGTGCCACCCCACTCACCCTGGCTCATGAACTCGGTGACGATGTAGATGGGCTCCTCGGACACCACGGCGTAGAGCTGCACCAGCTTGTCATGCCGCAGCCGCTTCATGATCTGAGCCTCCTCCAGGAAGGCCTCTGGTGACATGGTGCCAGGCTTCAGTGTCTTCACTGCCACCTTCGTGGTGCCATTCCACGTCCCTAGGGTGGGGGCACGGGGTCACTGCCAGCCCCAGGGGGCAGCCAGCCCTGGCAGGGCTGGGATGGAGGCGGGGTATGGATGGAGAGCAGTGGGTGCGTGCTGGGGTGGGGGGATGGATGGGGGGGTGGGTGCATGGATGAAGGAGCAAGGACGTAAGGGCAGGGCAAAGAAGGGGTACGATGCCACCACACCCCACCCAGGACAAGGAGCCCCCCTCACCCCATGGGAAAAAGGTACACATGAGCTCCTCTCCCAATACCAGCCTTACCCCATGGCCCATCCCACCACTGGGGGAGCTTGTCCCAAGCTGCCATCTCTCCACCAGCAGTGGGAACCTCCTGGCATGACGGGGATGCTGCCTGCCAGGCTAAACCAGACTTCTCCTGCCCTCATACCACCCTCCAAACCCCCCACCCCTGGCCGGCTGGACCAGCCTTACCCATCCACACGTCTCCGAAACATCCCATGCCGAGTTTCTGGTCGAGGCTGATGGATTCCCGCATTATTTCCCAGGCATCTTTAGCTAATCCCAGGGTCTGGGGCTTCATAGCAGGGCAGGGTTGGGTTAGCAGATGGCACAACCCGTCGTTATACTCTGCAGGGGGTGGGTAGGTAGGGCAGGGAAGGGAGGAGGGGATGTGATGGGATGAATGGAGCAATGGAGCATGCAGATGCCGAGCGGAGAGAGCGGGGCGCCCGAGGAAGAGGGTGATGAAGAGAGGACCCCCCCCAGGCCTGGTTTGGTCTCTTGCTTCTGGTCCTATCTGAAATGGGGGTTGAGGGGGGGTTGTTTGCCCAGGCAGGGGTGTCATGGGGCATCTTGGGGTGGGATATTGACTTGGTAATGCTGAATATACCCATGGTGGGATATTGACTTGGTAATGCTGAATTAATGGTTGGACTTGATGATCTTGGAATTGTGGAATCTGAGGGTCTGAGAGGTCTCTTCCAACCAGAGTGATTCTGTGATTCTGGGTCCAAATGTTCCCCCAGCACTGCCAGGGCACCACTGCCCCCTGGCCCTCAGCACCACAGCTCCACAGGGGGCTTGGAAACCCCTCCAGGGGTCACAGGGACTCCACCCCTGCCCTGGGCAGCCTGGAACAGCCCTGGAGGGGAAGAAATTGTTCCTCAGCTCCAAACTAAACCTCCCCTGGGGAAGCTTGAGGCCAGTCCCTCTTGTCCTGTCTCTTGTTCCTTGGGAGCAGAGCCTGACCCCCCCTGGCTCCAGCCTCCTGTCAGGAGCTGTCAGAGCCAGAAGGTCTCCCCTGAGCCTCCTTCTCTCCAGGCTCAACCAGCCCAGGTCCCTCAGCTGCTCCTCCCCACACTCCTGCTCCAGACCCTTCCCCAGCTCCGTTGCTCTTCCCTGACTACGCTCCAGCCCCTCAGTGTCCTGCTGGGAGTGAGGAGCCCAAAACTGACCCCCATATATTTACAGATCTCTTCCAAAAAATATTTCTATGGTCCTATGTGCCCTCATTGGCAAACTGGTGCTGCTCAGCCTGTCAGAAACCCTTCCCTGGGGGGATGCCAGGCCTGGGGGTTCCCTCTTCACCCCCTCTTGCCGCTCGCCCCAGTTTCCCCACCGGGCCCTACCCATCCACACTTCCCCGAACTGCCCGTTGCCCAGTTTCTTGAGGAGCTGGAGGGACTCTCGGGGGATCTCCCACACGTCTTTGGTTTTGACCGAGAGGTCTGCCAGCTTGGGGGTTCCTTTGTGGCACGGCACGGCCAGGCGGCAGCACAGCCCAGCTGCCCGCTCTGCGGCACCGGAACCGGGACACTGGCATCAGGCTGGGCATGGACACCACCCCACCAGCCCTCTGCCCCCCACCTGCTACCTCAGGTATCCCCCAGGCTCCTGCTGGGTCTAGTCACCCCCAAACATGCAGACACAGTAATGGGGTGCATCCCCCTTCCCCCCCCCCCCCCAGGATGGCCTTGCTGGACCCCCAGTCCCCTCTCTCCATCCCCCCCAAGTGATGCCCACCCACACCCAGGGGCTATTTACCTTCTCTGGAAGGGCACCAAAGAGGGGGGAACCCTCAGAGGATCCCCTAATGTCACTATCAGAACACTTCCTTCTCCAGTTCAACCCAGTTAACCCAGCTAAAGGGTCTCCCAGGCTTTCCCTTCCCCTCCCCATTACTCTGCAACCCCCCCCCACCCCATGCCCACCATCCCACCCTACCTATATAGTGCTGAACCAGCTGCTGGACTGTGTCAAACTGGGCACGGGTGGTGATGTAGTAGCCCCCGTTGTCCAGTTTCCGAATCTTATAGTGCTTCACGTGGTCTCCTTTGGCCTCATCCCAGTCCCGGATGGAGAGGGAATAGGCACCTACACGCGGAGATGGATCAGGGGGGGCACAACGGGGATGCAACCCCCAGTTATCCCCCCACCCTGGTGCCCGTACCTTTGGTCGTCTCGCTCTCCCGGATGAGGAAGGTGCCCCTGCAGTTGCCAATGCACAGGAGCTGCCTCTCCGCATCCTTGCGCCCGATCTTCCCGAAGTACCACCTGCCACAGCACCCGGCTCAGCACCCCCCCGGTGCTGCCAGGGCTCGCTCAGGGGTCTGAGGTGGATGGGGTCGGGGTGTCCCTCCATCCCTGTCCCCCCTTTTCATCCCCCCCAAAACTCACTCTTCTGCCTGGATAGAGTCCACGGGAGCCACGTAGTTGCTGGGGATGTAGCCCGTGGTGCCCGAGCTCAGCGACCTGGCCTCCCACCAGTCACCCTCCCTGGGGAAAGAGGGGAAGAGAGAGGAGGATGGACAGACAGACAGACTTGGATGCCCTGCTCCTCCCCAAGCACAGCACCCTCAGATGTTCTCCCTGCTCACCACACCATGGTGGGCACCCATCTCTGCCCAGCTCAGTACATTTGTGGCCCCGACTCTCTTGCAATGGAGCTGAGGCAGAGCTTGGGTCCCCAGCCTGGGTCCTGCAGAGGGTACCCATGGCATAGAAGCACCCCAGGGTGGCATGGGGGTGCTGGGGGTGACAGGGTGGCCTGCTGGGGGCGGAGCTCACGTGTTGTTGATGATGTGGAATTTCTCCCCTTTCTGGAAGGTCAGGTCGTCCTCTGTCCTGGCCTCGTAGTCGTAGAGGGCGATGAAAAGTGTCACCCCCCCACCTGTGGCACACAGAGAAGACCCCACTGAGCCCTTGGGTCCCCTCCTGCACCCCAGCTCACCCCTTCCCCAATACCCATCCCCCCCTTTGCTGACCTGTGATCCCGCTGCTCCTCATCTGCAGGGTGTTGGTGCTGAACCCCCCCGGCCCCACAAAGGATGGAGCCGAGGGCAGTGCCACAGAGCCATGGAAGTTGTTGAAGTCAGGGATGCGGGTGAAGATGGCACTTGGCTGAGTAGGGTCGGGGTCGTACTGGGAGGTGGTGGGTGGGGGGGGATACACCTCCCCCCCCGGCTGTCCTTTGCCAGCCCCTTTCTCTTTGCAGTGCACACAGCCCATCCTGGGCACGGCCTGTGGGGCAGATGGACCATCAGCCCCAGTTACGGGCACTGGGGTGCACACAAGAGCCCCTGCCCACCCACCCTGGTCCCAGGAAGAGCAGGGTCCTGCCACCCCCCAGCATAGAGAGCTGGGTGCCTGGGCTGTGAGGTGTGGACACGAGGGTCCCAAGGGGCACTGCCACCAGCAGGGACCAGGCTGTGAAGGGAGCTGTTCTGCCCAGGGGAACCCCACAAACCCCCCTTCCACAGTGACCACACTCACTGTGACAGCTCCTCGGGTCACTTCAGATGCTCCATGTCACTGCAGGGAGGAGAAGAGGCACCTGTGGGCAGGGGGAGGGCATCAGGTAGAGGGCAAGAGCCCTGAAACACCTATGCCATGGGTTGAAACACCCCTGCCACGGGCTGCCAACAGCCTTGCATGAGCTGAATCACCCCTCCAAGGGCTGAAACACCCCTGCCATGGTCTGAAACACCCCTCCAAGGGCTGAAACACCCCTGCCACGGGCTACCAACAGCCTTGCATGAGCTGAAACATCCCTGCACAGTCTGCAAAACCCTTGCACTGTCTGCAACATCCCTGCACAGGCTGCAACACCCCAACGTGGGTTTCAACACCCCTGCAGGGGCTGTAATACCCCTGCACGAGCAGCAACCACATCCTTGAGTGGTTTTTACTCCCGCCGTGTCCTCGCCACACCGATCACCTCCCTCCAAGGGGAGACACGTCCCCCAACTTGGCTGCCTCACAGCCGGAGGTCGCCAGGCTGGGTGGAAAGAAGCCTTCAAAGTGTCCCCTGCCCCAGTACCCCCAGCAGAGGAACTGGTGTGTCGGGGGGGAGGAAGGGCCCCGCTCTCCCGGCTGCGGTCGGGGCCATGGTCTTCCGGCCGGGGCCACGCTCGGCGGCGGAGGTGTCACGGCAGCACAGGAGGAAATCAGACCTCTCTGGTCACAGAGATATTTCTGTCCCCAGCCCTGTCACCTCCTCTAGGTGCCGGCCACCCACTCGCACCGGTCTGCCCAGTTTGAACCGGTTCCAATCGAGGGCTCTGCAGCCACAAGGCAAGAGCAAGAGCCCGGGGGGGGGGGAAGGAGACCCGAGGACAGATGGCAACAGGCACCCGTGTCCTCCTGCTCAAAGGAGGAGGTCTGGGGCAGGATTAGGCATTTCATTTAGGTTTAGCTCATCATGGCCTTTGATTCTCTTTCCTGTCTCTCAGCAGGGGGTGGAAAGGGCCTGGCTCTCACCCTTCCACCTTCGCTTTCGACATCAGCGGCCATCGCAGACGTTGCCAAATCCGAGAGGGTTTGGCCGGTTGGGGTTTGTATTTCTGCTGACAATTAGTAGCTATTTCAGCTGACAAACATTCCCAGCTCTCGTAAACCCTGTTCCCTCCGGGTGAGAATCACCCAGCCCGTGGTGGCATCAGAAACTTCCCATTTTGCTGAGTTTCTGTGCTGAGTGCAGGGGTCACGGGTCCTGCCAGAGCTTCCAGCAGGGACTGGGCAAGGGGCATCTTCTAGGCAACTGCAAGCCCAAAATATCAGAGAACCACAGAATCGTTTGGGTTGGAGAAGACTTCTCAAAGCCTCGAGTCCACCCATTCCCCCAGCACTGCCAGGGCACCATTGCCCCATGGCCCTCAGCACCACAGCTCCACGGCTTGGAAACCCCTCCAGGGTCACGGGGACTCCACCCCTGCCCTGGGCAGCCTGGGACAGTTCTGGACAACCCTGGAGGGGAAGAAATTGTTCCTCAGCTCCAACCTGAACCCCCCCTGGGGCAATTTGAGGTCAGTTCCTCTTGTCCTGGTACTCTTCCTTGGGAGCAGAGCTTGACTCCCCTGGCTTCAGCCTCCTGTCAGGAGCTGCCAGAGCCAGAAGGTCTCCCCTGAGCCTCCTTCTCTCCAGGCTCAACCAGCCCAGGTCCCTCAGCTGCTCCTCTCCATACTCCTGTTCCAGCCCCTTCCCCAGCTCCATTGCCCTTCTCTGGCCACGCTCCAGTCCCTCGATGTCCTTCTTAGGGTGAGGGGTCCGAAACTGACTCCAGAATCTGAGGAGGAGCCTCCCCAGTGCTCAGTGCAGGGGGACAATCCCTGCCCTGCTCCTGCTGGCCACACTAGTGCTGGTAGAAGCCAAGATTCAGCACCACAGGGTTTAGCTGCTTCTGGTGCTGTGCCCACATTGCACCCAGGATTCCCCTTCTCTGGGCAGCCCGAAACCCCCTGATCTAGTCTCCACCACCTCCCAGTTGGTCAGGGTGACATGAAAACCACCCTCTTGTGCCATCCTTGGGGAGGGGCCACAGCCAGCCCCGTGTCTGATGGCTGCCTGTTGGCATCTGGCCCCGGCTCTCCCAAAAAGGAGCTGCTGGGAGCCTGGGAGCAGATGGCAGCCGAGCCCTGCCCACACCGGTCCTGGCCGAGCTGCCAGCTCCCGCCCTGTGCTGACACCCAGCCAACCTGTCACCCCTGCCACTGCCCCCACTCTGCTGGGCACGGCTGCGGGTGCTGCAGCCTCACCCTCAGCTGCCCATCCATCCATCTGCTCCATGGTCCCCACCCCGGGACACGGGGCAGCTCAGCCCTGTCACCAGCTCCAAGCTGGAGCACAATGTCCCAACACATCAGTGTCGCCCTGCTTGTCACCCTCAGTGCCAAGGTACCCAGTAGAGATCACCCCCCCTCCACTGCCCCCATTGCCCTCTGGGGATCAGCATCAGTGGAGGGGTCAGGCTCTGGGGGGATGTGACTGATACTGGAGCTGCTGGGGAGAAGCCCGTGCCACAGGGACAAGCCAGGGTGGCATGTGCTGGGCTGAGGGGGAGGTCCTGGCACCCAAGATGCCATGGCTCCCCAGGGAGTGTGCGGGTGGCAGAGGGGCAACTGGCAGAGGAACCCAGCAGCACCTACGCAGCGGGAGGAGGAAGCAGCAGGAGCACAGCATGGGGGTGGAGGGGGAAGAAGAGGATGGTGCTACAGCCACCAAGAGGAACCTCAGAGCTCTCAGGATCAAGGCCTTGGGGACAGCAGCAGCTGGAGGGGGGGGTGGGCAGGGACCATAGTGGGGCTGAGAAGTGGGTGCAGCTCTCTGGGGACCCTGTACTCCTCCCCATGCTTTGTCACATCCCTGTCCTCTGCATGTGGCCCTGTCACCGCCCTGCCACAGCCTCCCCCAGGGAAGAGGAATTGAGATGGCTGCACAGCCCAGCCCAGAGCCTGCCCAGGCTCCTCCATCATCCTCTGGATCTGCCTGGGCACAAAACAGAGGTACAAAGCAGCTGCAACACAGTAGGGGAAGGTGTCTTTAGGATGCAGGACCCTGAGCTGTCCCCATGCCCTGCCCTGGACCTGGAGAGGGGATGAGAGGACTCATCCTGCCTGTTCACCCCTCACTCCTCAGCCTGGCATGGTAGCAGATGGTGGCATATCCCAGCTCCTTCCTTGCTACTCCCAGTTCTGAGTCCAGCCCTGCAATTCGGAGCTGGGGCCCTGGGCATGAACCTGCTCGTGCTTCAGTCTCCCCATTTCACCCAGTGCCTGAGGAGTCCGTTGCAGATCCCAGCTGGCCCCAGCTCAGCTCCAGAGGGAACAGGCTCTCAAAGACAGAGGGGACAAGGAGGAACTAAGAGGGTCCTGCTGCAGTTGGAGAGACCCAGCCCATGTCTCCAGATTGCCATGAAATATGGGGACACTGGTTGAGGTGGCAGGATGGGATGCTGTGCTCTGCCAGGAACACGCAGATGGGGTGACAGCCACAAGGGGATCCCCCAAAGATGGGTTTCCCTTTGGGGTGTCCCACTGTGGTGTCTCTTAGCAAGGTGGTGGTGGCACAGAGCTATTCCCAGGCACTCCCCAGAGGTGATGCCCACGGGGGTGCCCCTTCCCCTGCCTGCCCACAACCACAAAGGGGAACTGCTGGACCCCCAAAACCAGCTGTACTCTGGCTGGGCATGACCAGTGCTCAGCTGGCATTGCTCCTGTGCCAGCCCCAGGAGATGACAGGGTCTCTCAATACCCCAAGGCAGAGTGGGTAGGACTTAACCCTGTCCCCCAAAAAAACACCTGTCACCACAAACCCACCCATCAGCGACCAGCCCCGTGGTAGGGGTGCCCCATGGCAGGGGTGAGCCATGGCAATGGGGCGTCCCCTCACCCCTTGCCCTGGAAGGAGATGCCCACGATGGAGGGAACTCACCCCCCCCCCCACCCCCCCATCCCCTCCGGCCTCTCAGCCCCATCGCTGGCTGGGACAGCAGGATTTCCGCTGGAAGAAGAGCAATTCCCGGATCCGAGGGGCTGCAGGGGCGGAGGGAGGGAGCCGGCCAGGGTTCCAAATACAATGTCCCGGGAGGAGCGGGGCGGGGAGGGAATTGTGCGGGGCAGGAAGCGGCGAGTTCCTGTCCCTCCTTGGGACACACCAAGGAGCGGGGACGAAGCAAAGCGACGGGGAGTGGGGGAAGCACCCGCTCCCACCATGGCCTGAGCCCCTCCGACTCCCCCCAAGCTGCATCTGGGGAGCGCTCAGCCCCCAGCATCCCCCCAACGAGCGCTTGCTGGGCTGGCAACGCCATCCAGGGGCACCTGTGGGGCTGGGGGCAGCAGGTGTGTGGGGTCTATGTGTGTCCCCCCCCCATCCCGGTGTCCCCTGGGGTTCCCAGCTCGGGTCCGGCGGGTCTAAGGCACCATTTGTCTCCGCAAAAACTCCCCCCTCGTCTTCCCCCAGCTCCTCTCCTCGGTGTCACCACCGATTAGTGCCGGCAGGACGAGCTGGAGCTGCCGGCTGCCCCCCAGCCCCCCACCCCGCTCCCCCCGCTGGGACCCCCCGGAAGATGCTGCCCCATCGCTGACCTGCTGCCCCCCCACTCCCCAGGATGGGGGTCTCCTGCTCCCCCGCCAAGCTCATCGCAGAGGCTCCAGAGGGGGTGCGCTGAGGACAGGGCCCACCCACCCCGGCACCCCCCCACAACTGTGGGCACGGGGGCTCTTCCACCCCAAGAGCTCAGTGCCCCGTCCCAGAACCACCCCACGCGTGACGGGGGTGCAGCTCTCAGCACCCCCCACAGAGCAAGGGGATGGAGACACACGCANGCTGGACCCCCAAAACCAGCTGTACTCTGGCTGGGCATGACCAGTGCTCAGCTGGCATTGCTCCTGTGCCAGCCCCAGGAGATGACAGGGTCTCTCAATACCCCAAGGCAGAGTGGGTAGGACTTAACCCTGTCCCCCAAAAAAACACCTGTCACCACAAACCCACCCATCAGCGACCAGCCCCGTGGTAGGGGTGCCCCATGGCAGGGGTGAGCCATGGCAATGGGGCGTCCCCTCACCCCTTGCCCTGGAAGGAGATGCCCACGATGGAGGGAACTCACCCCACCCCCCACCCCCCCAGCCCCTCCGGCCTCTCAGCCCCATCGCTGGCTGGGAGAGCAGGATTTCCGCTGGAAGAAGAGCAATTCCCGGATCCGAGGGGCTGCAGGGGCGGAGGGAGGGAGCCGGCCAGGGTTCCAAATACAATGTCCCGGGAGGAGCGGGGCGGGGAGGGAATTGTGCGGGGCAGGAAGCGGCGAGTTCCTGTCCCTCCTTGGGACACACCAAGGAGCGGGGACGAAGCAAAGCGACGGGGAGTGGGGGAAGCACCCGCTCCCACCATGGCCTGAGCCCCTCCGACTCCCCCCAAGCTGCATCTGGGGAGCGCTCAGCCCCCAGCATCCCCCCAACGAGCGCTTGCTGGGCTGGCAACGCCATCCAGGGGCACCTGTGGGGCTGGGGGCAGCAGGTGTGTGGGGTCTATGTGTGTCCCCCCCCCATCCCGGTGTCCCCTGGGGTTCCCAGCTCGGGTCCGGCGGGTCTAAGGCACCATTTGTCTCCGCAAAAACTCCCCCCTCGTCTTCCCCCAGCTCCTCTCCTCGGTGTCACCACCGATTAGTGCCGGCAGGACGAGCTGGAGCTGCCGGCTGCCCCCCAGCCCCCCACCCCGCTCCCCCCGCTGGGACCCCCCGGAAGATGCTGCCCCATCGCTGACCTGCTGCCCCCCCACTCCCCAGGATGGGGGTCTCCTGCTCCCCCGCCAAGCTCATCGCAGAGGCTCCAGAGGGGGTGCGCTGAGGACAGGGCCCACCCACCCC
>VYZU01086270.1:5407-16967 GCA_013401355.1 Ceyx cyanopectus | reverse complement strand
TTCTGTGATTCTGTGATAAATGGAAGAGTCTTAATGTATCCATTTCTAAATTTATTTAATAGCTACTGAGAGGTCCTTCAGCAACCAAAGTCAGCATATTACACTTTGACTTCGTCCTAAAAAAAGTTTAGTCCAAAAGTCAGCAGTGCTTCAGAGAAGAATTATGACTGCAAACTTGGTAGAAAAATTAACTTGTGTAATACATGTCGTCACATAAGATGTTTAAGCCATTCAGTCATTAATTTAAAAAAATTAGATTAGGAATCAAAATCCTTGAAATTGTGAATTCTCACTGGAATGGCATAAATGAGGTAAGAAAAACCAAGCAAATGAAAACAAAAAAACCAGCTAACCTAGTAGCCTTGAAAGTTTTGGGGTTTCTAGTGTGAAGTTTGTGATTATGCCACCTAGGGAAAAAGGCAGCAATTGCCCTTATAATCTACTTGAGAAAGTCAGCAAGTTCTGTTGACCTATAGGCATTGGTGATGGCTAAACATATTCACAGGTAGCCCTGTGCTCTCTCTTGATTTGCTAGGGCTTTGACTTCTTGCTTTCAGGTAGGTTTTGAAGAGCGATGGGTATCTCTTGCATTAAGCATCTGCTGCAGTGATTAATATTTATTTCCCAAGTACCCTCTTAGGAGTGGTCACCAGGCTGCAGTTACAATAACAAATGCACCCAGCTTCAATCCCAAGTGACAGCTATCATGAAATTACCTTACAAGATGTTAAAACTGCTGGAGGACCAAGTCACCCAAACTGCACCTGTCGATCTTGTCTGCTCATGTGGTTTGCTTCTGTTGCCTTTTCCTGATAGAGTGTCTTTCAGAGGAGCAGACTTCATCTTCTTGATATACATTCTGCAGAAAATATCACAGGGATATTTTCCCCAGTGTTTAATACAAAGCAAAAAGGAAATTATATTTTTCAATATTATATAATTTAAAAGTGTCAAGGTGAAGGGACAAAAAAAGGGCAATTATTTTATGGAATGTTGTAGCATTCTGTTGATACTGTTTCTATAAATCCATTTATTTTTCTGCAGAGACTTCAGTGTTATGTTCAGGTACTTTCTGAAAACACTCCCCTTCACTCCAGTGACATAATTATTGGTCAGAATGTCTTTGAGGAATGACAGGCTCTTTACTAAGCACCTTTTAAAGACAGATGGATGAGTAAGTGGATTTCTGTTCTTTCTGGAAATTGACTTTACTTCTGATAAAGAAGATATAAAAAAATTTTTAATGTCTATTTAGCTTTGCACCTCAGCAGAGGAAACTGCTTAGAAAAAAAAAATCACATTCCTAATAAGTCCCTGGTATTGGGCAACGTTTCACAAAGCAGTTTGAAATTTCAGTGGAACAGTGTAGCCTGCTTGAAAGCAATCATTCACTGAAGCTGTGAAACTGGGTAGTGCACATAAAAATGTGATTTAGGCTTGGGGCTGCTGGTGAAAAACAGGCAATGGTGCCTGTTGTGTAACTGAGGGCATCTGATGCAAAGCATACGTTCACCAAAGGCAACAAGAGCCCTGTGGGACAGTCTGTGTGAACAGTTGTATCTTATCATTGTGCAGGCAGCGTGTTTTGCCACTGCTATGAAGTGAAAATGAATTTTGTGAGGGACTGAAAATGGTTCACCAAGCAAGCATATCCAGGCTGCAGAAGAAAGCTGCTTTTCTTGCTTACACTGTGGAAGAAATATTTTCCTTTTTGCCACTGTTTATGCTTGTGCAATCCATTGTTAATGTAATGTATCTTACCCAGCTGTGGTGGCTCTCTAATAGGGGAACTGTCAAGTGATTATATTGTGAGCTTCTATGAAGAAGGATGGATTTGTAGCAGTGTTAGATCACTGACTAAGTGTAATTCTATTCAATTTACTTAATATGTGTCCATTGTTTGTTTGTAAAATAGGTATCAAAGTCATAATATAAAGGTAGATATTAAAAAAAAACCATTATGCTTACTATTAAATGTAATAAAATAGTGAAAATTGGTGCCTAGCATGGGACAGAGAAAACCTGGAAGCAATCTCTTTCAAAAGTATGAACTTTCTTGCTTGCACACTGAGTGAACAATGCCCTCTGCTGACTGTTGGGAGAAAAAGTGCTAAACACCTGGAAAAATATATACTCAGACAAAGCTTTCAGATAAACTAATTCTGTTGATGTTTATTGACATATCTAGAGCCCTGTCTGTGACTTGTTTGTTCACTGCAGATTATATGTATATGTGATTAAATACGTTTGAGGATATACTTGCAAAATCTTTGTACAACTCTGTGTCCATGTAAATTAAGCCTTTGAATAATCTAAAAGATGCCAATGTCAATGTGTTTTTCAGACTAGGTGAGCAGTAGGTTTTTTGCACCTATCCATCAGTATGATCCTAAAAATGAATGGCTTTTATCAAAAGTGGAAATCTAAAGACAAAACAAAGAGCACAGGAATTGTCATTGTATTGCTGAATAACTCCAAAACTGTTGTTACCTGACTGACTGAGGGGGGACCTCATCAATGTCTATCAATATGTTAAGGGTGAGTGTAGAGAGGATGGAGCCAGACTCTGCTCAGTGTCATCCAGTGACAGGACAAGAGGCAATGGGAGCAAGTTGGAGCACAAGAGGTTTAGGGTCAACACAAGAAAGAACTTTTTCTCAGTGAGGGTGCCAGAGCCTGGAAGGGGCTGCCCAGGGAGGTTCTGGAGTCTCCTTTTCTGGAGACATTCCAGACCCACCTGGATCTGTTCCTGGGTGCCTTGGTCTAGGTGACCCTGCTCTGGCAGGGGGGTTGGACTAGATAATCTTCTAGGTCCCTTCCAACCCCTAACATTCTGTGTTTCTGTGAAGTGATTGCATAAAAGCAAAAAAAGATTTGGCAAGAACAGCTGGAATGAGGCTATCTGTCTCTAGGGAGGATTGCTTAATGACAGCAAAGTGCTTGAATCCTCCTTGCTACTGCTTTCTTTAGTGGGCAGAGGGTATTCAGAAAAAGATGCTTTTGCTCTGAGAGACATGAGTAAGAGGAGGCAAAGATCAGAATGGACTATGAAAGAAATAGTCTAAAAAAGAGGAAGGGGACAGTAGCAAAAGGCTCTGTAGTGTATTGTACAGTCATGGTTCCTGGAATCATACCTTTGTGCCTGGAGGACCTCACCCTGAAACATGTCTGGCTAAAAGGATAGAATTGTCTTAGATTTCTTGTACAATGATGAATGGAAGTACTTGAGGTAACAACCCTAATCAGATAGCTACCAGGACTTTTTTTTTTTAATTTAATTTAGCTTGCTTTTTATAAAAATTATTAAGATTTGTCAACCCAAGTAACATGAATAGTCTTTTCTTTCTGAAATTAAACTTCACCACAATATTGAAGTATGTAAAAGAAGGTAAAAGCTGTAAATGTGGGGGTTTCAGGCTTCCTGAACAGCTCTTTTAACTTTCTTAAATGTTTTGAGTCAGGTTTAAATTTAAATAAGATGCATTTGTTGTCTCTGGATTATTTCACTGAAATGCATCAAATTTATTAAGACTTTTTTCTGTCACTAGTTTTTAAAATATTAGGAAGACAATAGTTATTCTAAAATACAAATGCCTACAAACATCCTCATTGTAAAAATGAGACAAAGAGTTATCTACATGTAAAAATTTTAAACTTCACACCAAGAACTGTTATTTTGACCATGTTTTAATTATTCTTAGAAATTTGTCTGTTCCTGAGATCTAATGGTTCAGTTTTCAATGCTGGTAATGTGGTTCTGTTCTGTTATTGTTTACCACTAAAATATCTACCTTTCAAAAAAACCCCACCATGCTACATGATCCATGCTTAGCAATCTCCAAACAAGACAAAAGGTAAAAAAAAAAGATGTAGATTAAAGATTACTTTAGGCCATAAGATTCAGTGATGCCTATGATATGACTTCAGTGCCACAGGCCTAGCTATGCTGAGTGTACTGAGATGGATTGAAGGCTGTACAGAGTTTTAATTATTCTTATTTATGAAACTTAATGGAATTCTTCCCCCTAAAATTGACATTTTAAGTCACTACATTTGTACTTACAATGAATTATATGCTTGCTCCCAATTTATTCACCTCCTTTTACTGTTGACAGACACTGGTTTATGCCAATTGACCCTTCTGTTTTAGCTTTCTTCTAGCAGATGATCTATATTTAGCATTTGTTAAGGGTGTGAGATACCAGAATGCTGATAACTTAGAATCTAGATATAACGCCATTTCCTACCATAGCTAGTATCTGAAAGTTTTAGCTGTAACAACAGAATATTCTTAGAATGTTCAGCAATACGCCACCCATGCAAAGTATATTATAGATATACATAGCCTAGCCTAGCCCACCAGACTTTTATACTGGATATGATGTATATGTATATTCTGTGATTCTATGAAATATGTTAACTTAGAAATTGGGAAGAACTCTGGGGAGAACTGCCATAAAATATGTAGTGCTAATGGCTTCAGGTGAGCATTATGTCTACAGAATAGGTAGAAAAATATCTGCTGTTGTCTAGCCATAATTTTTCTCCTTTCTTTGGACTTCTTTAATTGTCAAAAGTGTTGATCTATCTTGGAGACAATTAGTTGATATTAGAGCTCTGTACAGAGTGCATATTAAATCACTTTTTGAGGTGCACATTTTAGAGTCATTTTATACCTTGCCTGAGGAACCAGTTCCTCATTCAGTTTCTGGCTCTGTTTTTAGAAGAAAGTGAATATTCTGATGATGGAATAATAATTTACTAACATGCATATGAATATCCTACTGTAGGAGATTTAAAACAAAAATTGAACTATTTTTATACTAAATTAATTGAAACTAGGAACCACCACTTTAAACCTAGCTAACCTTAGCTCTTGTCCAATGCATTTAAATTATGGACAATAGAATTTTGTTTTCATTTCACACTTTGACTGTTCCTGTCACTAGAATGTGATTGCCAGATATAAAAAGACTTAATGATCCAAAGAACTAGAGAGTTCAGATTTCAAAAAAAGAAAAAAAACCCCCAAAGATACTAAATACATAGTAACACTGTATTTTGCTAGGCTTTATGAAAATAAACATCTCCTACATTAATTGGTGTTTTAAAACTAAACATCATACAAGGAGAAANGTCTCCATAGGTGCAAGATAAAAATTATTTTGAGATGGCAGAAAGTTGTCCATTTGTATACTTACATACTCTCTTTGAGATGTGCATTCATTTAGTTGTGTGCTCTTTTCCTTTTAGAATGTAAAACCTGTACTAGGGGCAGAGTGGGAGAAGAAAGGTTTCTTATTGTACAGGATTAATAATATGCTGAAGATCTTCCAAGGTAAAGTTCAATCTTAATGCCATGAGCAAAACCAGTCACTCTAACTTTACTACCTTTTCTCTATTGGGGTAGAGGATGGGAGTTGCTCCTTAAAATTATTTATTTTTCTAGGAATTTTTGCTAGTGTGTTAATCATTAAAAGAAAAAAAAAATAAAAGGGAGGAATGGAGAGGATCACTGAAGAAAAAAAAAAACCCCACCTATTATTGCCAACCCCTTTGGGAGTTGCTAATTATGCTTTTTTTTTTTTTTTTTTTTTTTTTTTAAAAAAAAAAATTTTTTTTAATATTTATAAAAAATTTTAAANAAATTTGTCTGTTCCTGAGATCTAATGGTTCAGTTTTCAATGCTGGTAATGTGGTTCTGTTCTGTTATTGTTTACCACTAAAATATCTACCTTTCAAAAAAACCCCACCATGCTACATGATCCATGCTTAGCAATCTCCAAACAAGACAAAAGGTAAAAAAAAAAGATGTAGATTAAAGATTACTTTAGGCCATAAGATTCAGTGATGCCTATGATATGACTTCAGTGCCACAGGCCTAGCTATGCTGAGTGTACTGAGATGGATTGAAGGCTGTACAGAGTTTTAATTATTCTTATTTATGAAACTTAATGGAATTCTTCCCCCTAAAATTGTCATTTTAAGTCACTACATTTGTACTTACAATGAATTATATGCTTGCTCCCAATTTATTCACCTCCTTTTACTGTTGACAGACACTGGTTTATGCCAATTGACCCTTCTGTTTTAGCTTTCTTCTAGCAGATGATCTATATTTAGCATTTGTTAAGGGTGTGAGATACCAGAATGCTGATAACTTAGAATCTAGATATAACGCCATTTCCTACCATAGCTAGTATCTGAAAGTTTTAGCTGTAACAACAGAATATTCTTAGAATGTTCAGCAATACGCCACCCATGCAAAGTATATTATAGATATACATAGCCTAGCCTAGCCCACCAGACTTTTATACTGGATATGATGTATATGTATATTCTGTGATTCTATGAAATATGTTAACTTAGAAATTGGGAAGAACTCTGGGGAGAACTGCCATAAAATATGTAGTGCTAATGGCTTCAGGTGAGCATTATGTCTACAGAATAGGTAGAAAAATATCTGCTGTTGTCTAGCCATAATTTTTCTCCTTTCTTTGGACTTCTTTAATTGTCAAAAGTGTTGATCTATCTTGGAGACAATTAGTTGATATTAGAGCTCTGTACAGAGTGCATATTAAATCACTTTTTGAGGTGCACATTTTAGAGTCATTTTATACCTTGCCTGAGGAACCAGTTCCTCATTCAGTTTCTGGCTCTGTTTTTAGAAGAAAGTGAATATTCTGATGATGGAATAATAATTTACTAACATGCATATGAATATCCTACTGTAGGAGATTTAAAACAAAAATTGAACTATTTTTATACTAAATTAATTGAAACTAGGAACCACCACTTTAAACCTAGCTAACCTTAGCTCTTGTCCAATGCATTTAAATTATGGACAATAGAATTTTGTTTTCATTTCACACTTTGACTGTTCCTGTCACTAGAATGTGATTGCCAGATATAAAAAGACTTAATGATCCAAAGAACTAGAGAGTTCAGATTTCAAAAAAAGAAAAAAAACCCCCAAAGATACTAAATACATAGTAACACTGTATTTTGCTAGGCTTTATGAAAATAAACATCTCCTACATTAATTGGTGTTTTAAAACTAAACATCATAAAAGGAGAAAAAAAGGAGATACTAATAAACTTATGAATAGAGTAAGACTGTTTAAAGCGAGTCTACACTGCAACATGTACCACGAGTATTAGAAACAAATAGTGTACACTGTAGTATACCAATATAATTTATACTCAAACGTTATGGTAATGAAGATGCTGCAAGTATCTTGAAAAATTCAATATAAATCTGAATTTATTGCCTAGAAACAAATCTTGTATGAAAGGAGAAAAGATGATGCTAGAGTCTCCATAGGTGCAAGATAAAAATTATTTTGAGATGGCAGAAAGTTGTCCATTTGTATACTTACATACTCTCTTTGAGATGTGCATTCATTTAGTTGTGTGCTCTTTTCCTTTTAGAATGTAAAACCTGTACTAGGGGCAGAGTGGGAGAAGAAAGGTTTCTTATTGTACAGGATTAATAATATGCTGAAGATCTTCCAAGGTAAAGTTCAATCTTAATGCCATGAGCAAAACCAGTCACTCTAACTTTACTACCTTTTCTCTATTGGGGTAGAGGATGGGAGTTGCTCCTTAAAATTATTTATTTTTCTAGGAATTTTTGCTAGTGTGTTAATCATTAAAAGAAAAAAAAAATAAAAGGGAGGAATGGAGAGGATCACTGAAGAAAAAAAAAAACCCCCCCCATTATTGCCAACCCCTTTGGGATTTTCTTATTATGTTTTTTTTTTTTTTTTTTTTTTTCATCTTTATTAGAATGATAACATCTTTCTAACTATTCATACAACATTTAAAAACTGTTAATTGAAGGACCATACTAAGAAAATAAACGCTACATCTGAGAAATCAATATCCTGGCTCATCCATGTGGTTATCGGGATATAAACAGGCAACATATGAGAAGTACAACTTGAAATCTTTGAGACCACATCATAGCCATTTCAACCTCCCTCCCTTTATGTTGCCAAGACTGACATTCATGCTCACCTTTTAACAATTCCACTTTTTTTCAGAGTATACCACTGAGTGCTCCTAAGTTGGTTTAGAACTTTTTCTCTATCATTAAAGAAATCTATAACATGCTCCCAGAATTGCCACTCTGGTGTTTGCATCATTATTTTTGTCACTTCCACAGTTTACCCACTCCAAGTTTTGTGATGGTTTTTGCAGTTAAAAGGTGTAGAGGAAGTTAGCACCTATGGCACAGCGTTTTTGAATGTATTTTGTATACCTTATTTGATTCTTGCTGGCACTGCTGTGAAATGGTAGAATGCTATATTAAAACACTTCATCATAATCAGACTTCAATTTGTACACCTGAAAACTTACATATTTTGTTCTATGCTTATATCTTTGTACTTTCCATGGTATAATGAATCAATGGAAGTTTTCCAGGTTCAGCAGTTTCAGGAGAGTTATAATGAGCAAGCCTAGAAAAAACAGCTGTAGCAATGCACAAATTTAAGTCATAGGTATTGAAGGCCTTGTGTGACAAAAAGGACATTTCTTTAACTGCAAATACATAATAAATGTAATTTATTAGAGTTGTAGAGAAAGGAACAATTCATCTTACATAGGAACACTGAGTATTTGCAAATTAATGCATTTATCATTTGGTGCATTTCTTTGGTGTTTGGATCGAAATGATTGCTTGAATTAATAATGCTTTACAGAGGTTGGGTAGGGCATACTTATTTCTCATGCAGCTGTACTCGTGGAGACCTCCACAGGAGTTTAGCTGTGCTGAGGTCTGAATAAAAAACTGAACACAAACCTTTTTAAGTATCAGTATATGGCAGATACACTTAAATCAATTTGCAGGAATAATGATTCAAAGCCAAACACACAAAAAACAGCATAAGCCAGTCTAAAAATACAAAACGTTTATTGCACATGTCTGCCAACACAAAAGATGGAGTGCTGTGGAGTATGGAAGACATATACCTTTATTTCTAAGAAATGTCACAGAGGATCTGGCAATCTAGATAAGCTTTTCACAGATTGTGTTGACTCCACAGGGCATGTGAACTGGTGATAGCTATCATTGACTTTACCAAGCTTATTTGCTACATTTTCAGAATTTCTGTGTTTCTAAATTTTTATTTGGCAAAAGCAGAAACAATACCACTAGTCAAAGCTTACATTTGTTGCTCAGAGACGTAATTATTTTAGTCATTTTAGAAATTTTAAGTAGATTATATCTATAAGGCTTGCCTTACCTTAACTGAAATGATAACAAGTTTTCTTTCTGGCATACTAGTGCATGAGACTTCTGTGAATAGGTTTTTAATAATTATCAATAGTGGATAATAGTCTGTAGAATGTACAAGGCTAGGAATTTTTCCAGTGACATCCCTTACCTGGGCTCCAGGTTTTAATTCCATGTGCAATAAATATCTAGATAACTAGAAAGTTGGGAAAAAATATCAGAAGAAATCACAAGGCATCAACCTTTCCTCTTCCAAACAAATCTTTCCAAATCTTATAATCTCACAAGGTCTGAGACACTCAATAGCCAGGCATTTACAATGAGCTCCTGTTTATTAACAATAGAGGTATGTCAGCATTGAAAGAGAATTTATATTCACCCTTCTTGAGAGGGTCATGTTGATGAGGAAAGACAGAACAGCTTTTGTGTCTATTCTACTCCTTTATATCTTTACTTGAGGCTCCAAAAGAGTTCTGGTTATTAGTAGTGGATTTTATGATAGATCCTGTGACAATTAGGAATTTCATAGAATCACAGAATGCTTATGCCTATTATTTCTTCTCCTCCTCCATGGAAGATCAATAATGGATAATAGTCTGTAGAATGTACCAGGCTAGGAATTTTTCTAGTGACATCCCTTACCTGGGCTCCAGGTAGACAGCAGACCTCCCTGTGAGAAGGGTTTGCATTGATCCTTCTGTTCCTCGTAGAAGTGAATGCCCCACAACTACCACTCTCCTTTTTTTCTTTGTTTCACTAGTCCTAATTCTAAGGGCTGGCTGAAAAGCCCTGGGCAACTGAGAAGATGGACTATCCTCTCTTTCATTCTCCACCTGATCCTCAGTTACTAGTGCCTTGTATCTGTTGTGCTTGGGCAGCTGATAAGACTGAGATGATCAGGAGAGGGCTCTCCCACTTGTCCAGGGAAGGACCTGCTTCCACTCACCCCCATCTCCTAAGTCTCCTTTACCCATTTTTTCTGGGTAGCAAGAGGCAATGGAATAATCTAGTTTGTGTGCAGCCCTCACTTACTGCCCTTCCTTCCAGGATGGTACAGCTTGGCTCCACCAGTCTATCTCCCTTTCACAATCCCACATAGTCCTTAGTCTTTTAATTTCATCCTTCTGCTCAGCCACCATGTTGAACAGATCATTCACCTGTTCAAAATGTTTGGCTTGGGGAAGGGCAAACTGGAAAGGTGGACCATCTCCCAGTTCAGTTTTACACTTAGAAACTTATATCCAGAATGCCTGTCTTTTTGATTCCTAGGTAGATACCAAGCCTTTAAAACAAGATGAAATCTTTCATGCTTCTACAACTGGACCGCCATTGATCTGCCAGAAAAAAATTACTCCTGTGATCTAGACCTATGCTTATTTAACCAGGTTATAGATAACATTGTATTTTCATTCTTAAAAAAAATACTAAACCAAAAACTTCTAATTAATTACAACTTAATAAGAATGTTTGCTATTAATTAGAATAGGCCATTTCATCTTTTCTAGAATGTCATCCAAAAAAGTACATCTCACAGTGAATACCAATGAGAAAATTTATCTGAGAAAGCTTTAGGGATAGCCAAGTTGCATTCCCATCGTGAAGTCTAGAAACACTTCACCTGAAGATCTGGTAGCCCTTGTGCAAGTAGATCCTGGGATCTGTAATGAGTATCCTTTTAGAAGAATGGTTTAATTATTTGGTAAATATTAAAGGTCTACCTGTAGGATGAACCACTAACTGCCATAGGTCATTGAGAGAATTAAAGTTGTTTCTTACTGAATGCTTGTGTTTCACACTGGGATTTTAGACAGCCTTTAATCTCCCCCGTGAAAGCCTTGATGGATGGCCTTAGGGTATGACAAAGTCTGATAGTGTTAAGATGCAATGAAATTTCACCAATTATGTCTGAAAATCACTCGGTATGTTTTTGCAGTAGCTGACATATTGTTTGACGTTTTGAGACCATTAAGTAAACTATAATACAGTTAATCACAAGTACATAATACTTCTCTTTTTCATTATGAGGCCACATTCAATCTCACTTTCTATCAAGCATGTCTAGGAACCCTTGGGACTACCTAGGGCGGATAACACTAAAATAATTAACAGTATATGGAACCGTTCCTGCTGAGTGAAATCACATTTCATGAATGTCCTGGTTTGGGTGAAAAGCAAGCAAATTCAGTTCAGTGATTTTGCTTTTTAGCTTAAGTTTCTAACTAACTGCACTTTCTGGAGTTGGAGGCATGTTTTGCAGACAGTCTCTGCTTCTAGCAGAGATAACACCTAATGTTTACAGTTACTGCCAGGGGTGGAATG
>VYZU01086267.1:0-12484 GCA_013401355.1 Ceyx cyanopectus | reverse complement strand
GGAAGGAAGGAAGGAAGGAAGGAAGGAAGGAAGGAAGGAAGGAAGGAAGGAAGGAAGGGAAAAAACAGAAGAACAGAAAGATAAAAATAAATAAACCTAACAATCAAAACACACCAGCACCTCGCCAACGAGCTTCCCCTCGTTCATCTAACCAAAGGGTTTTGGTGGCTGGAAAATCCCTACCATTGGTCGGGCTTTGCAAGAGGCGCATCCCATCCACCTGGCTCGGCACGCACCGGGGCGCGCTCAACTACCTCCTCATCCCGCCGCTTCCTCGGGGGAAAGAGAAAAAACGGGGGAAAAAAAAAAAAAGAAAAAAAAAAAGAAAAAAGCGAAGGCAGGAGAGGGTCTCTCTGTCAGGCCACGTCCTGGCCCAGGCACGGCGTTCGGGACTGCCGCGGGCTCAAGCCCAGGTTAACGATTTGCCATTCGCTTCTCTCCCGGGCTGCGCGGAGCCCTCCATTTTGTCAGCTGCCTCAATTTCAACGTTTTCCAAGTGGCAGGCAGCAGCTTCGGCATTTCTTCGTGAGCCCTTCGCGGCTGAGAAGCATCCTCGACCTTTTTAAGCAGCGCAAAAACCTGTCCGGAGCCAGCAGTGTTTACTAAGTTTAGAAACGCGGTCGCGCAAGCTCGTCCAGCAGCCACCCCGAACAGCCCCCTGCAGATGGTTTCGGGACGCGCTGGAGAACTCAGCGGGCTCTCCTTCATCCCTTCCAGTGGCCGAGCTGCCGCCCCTGCCCCGCACAGAAGGCACACGGCTCTCTCTTGCTTCCCCAACCCCTTCGCTGCCTTTACGAGGACAGGCAGGTGGATGTCGGGAGGTGAGGAAGGGGCGAGGAGGAGGCAGTGTGCAGTGTGCCGGCCGCCCCGCAGCAGGTAGTGGGAGCGCCGGGCGACCCACCGGTACCGTACCCTATTCCCTCTCAGCCACGGTCCTTACCACCTGCGGAGGCGGACAGAGCCCGCCCGGGCCAGGGAAGCGACCTGTCCGCTGCGGGCGCTCCTCCGGAGGTGAGGGGGCGGCGTGGAAGGGCATGCGGCGGGAGGGAGGGGGTTGGAAGTGCTCCCGCCGCCCGCCTCTCCCTCACCTCCTCCTCCCGGCCCGGCCCGGCCCCCTCCCTCTCTCCCTGCCGGCCTCCCGGCGCCCCTCGTACCCCTCCTGCCTTGGCTTCTACGGGGCGGCCCCGGGCGCGGAGTCCCCGCGGTCTTTTCGCCACTTACTGTTTTCACCCCGTGTCTGTCTCTCTGTTCCCTCCAAAGGGATAAAAGTGGTTGCCGCCAGCCTCCCTGCTGTGACGCCCGAAACAACTTTGTGTCCAGTCGCTGGGAAAACTTTTTTTTTTCCTTCTCGTTTGATTAAAAAAAATGAAATAAATTAAAACCTAGCAAATAAAACCGCAATAAAAACAAAACAAAAACAAACCCCCCACAACTATATTCGGCTTTTTTTTTAAGAGGTGGAAGCGTGAAGGTGGGAGGGGAGAGGAGAAGAAAAAGGAAACATTTGGAGCTTTTTCCCCCTCCTTCTCCCCCCCCGCCCCCACTCACCCCCCCAAATGGCTTGAGAAAATTAAAAGGGGACAGTGATGACAGGGAGTGAGGGACACACTGAAAAGCTCGGGAGGGGGGCAGAAAGTTTTGAGGATTGGGTTTTTTTTGTGTGTGCGTTTCTTTTTTCAAAGCCTTTAGTTCCCCAAAAGAGGCAAACGATTACAAACGGGCATAGCAGGCAGACGCAAGGAGGGGAGCGAGCGAGAGAAAAAGACCTTTGCTGGTTAGTAAACTTCAAGCTGCCGCGATGAGGTCATGGGTGTAAAAATAAAGCGATGTCGTCATTTGAAACCAATCCCACTGAATGAACTCAGCCGGGGGGTAAAGGTGGGGGGAGAAGGGAGAAGGAGAAAGAGGAGGAGCGGGGAGAGAGGATCCCTGCGGGGAGACGGAGCCAGTCGGCGTAACCTCCGCGCAGCTCCGGCTGCCGGGGACGGGGACGGAGGGGGGGAAGCTCAAGCTGCATGGTGCTGACACTCGAGGGGGTACACGCGTCCGCTGCCCCCGGCCTCCCGCTGGAGTCGCCAGGCCGGCCCCTGGGAGGAGCCGAGTTCGCGGAGCGATTCGAGCGAGCGGCTGGGGCGGCCCTTCCCCGCCCCTGGGCCGGCGTGGGGTCCGAAGAAGTCCGCTCTGCGCTCGCTCCGCAGCCTCGACCCTGTGCCCTTGCCATAGCGGCCCCTTCCACCGCGGGCGCTCGTCCCCGCTACGAGGCGAGTCGACCTCCGCACTGCCTCGGTTTCCTCGGTCGAGCCGCCGTGGGCGCGGTGCCACCAGCCGAAGGGCCATCGGTAGCAGTGAGCACTCAGAGTGGCTCCATAAATGCTGCTCTTTTAAAGGTCAGCACTGTGCCGTATGATGTAGTTTATTATTTAAAACGTTCAGGCGTTGAACCTTCCGTGGTGGCGCTGATGTGGGCAGAGCGCCTTGTTGGCAGCCTGCTGTGTTGAGGGTCTTCACCCTTTAAATAACCCAATAATTTGAGGAAAGGTGAAAGTTTAACCAGATACACAGAAATCTGATTGTTTTTGCCTCACGCATCTGTTGTGGCTGGTCCTGATGTCTACTAACGAGGTGCATTCTTCAGGGGTTTGATGTGTCTGTCTAACATATCCCTCTTCCAGATACAGCAGAATATTCTCGAGGCGTCTTTCTCCTTCAGAGGCACTGTCACTAAGGGGAGCCTGCCAGAGCTGAGTACACAGCTGTTGATTCCTACTGGTCAGAATTCAAACCCCTGTCAGTCACCTTTTCTGGCTTTCAAATCCCTGTGCCACAAACCCTCAGAAGACAGCATGAAAAGGAGAATTAACCACGTGGGTCCTTATACTCTGGGTAGTTGTCTCGTCGAAGAAAGTACCATGGGAAAGGAACACAGCTATCACCCACAGTAAACTGGTTTGTGTGGTTGGTGTTTCAGGAAGCATGCAACTCCAAACAAATAAGGTGATGAGATCTGCCCTGGCAAAGCTCACAGAACCACCTTGATGAAGGGCCTGGTGTTAAGGAGTTGTGAGCTGTGTCTCATGAGGAAGCCTTGTTGGCACTTCACTCAACGGGCACACTCTCTGCAAGGGAGGGCAGAGTGTTCTTGAGGAGAGAGTACTGAGAATCCCAACCTCTATATGGCAGTGACAAAAGATGAAAGCAGTGAATAAATGTTGGTAAAACACCTGACGTTGGTACGTTTATTATTTTGCATTTGTCTGTCTTGTAGTAGCTTAAGAGCAGTTTTGCCTTTTTGTCTCAAACTAGTGGCCCTCAAGATACCTTTCTCAAACCACAGAGTGCCCACAGTATTGAAAGTCTACACAGTTTAACTTCTGGTTAATGGAGCTAGAACTGACCCATTTCAATGAAGGGGATCAGAGAGCATGCCAGAGAAACTCGAGGTGACAGCCAATGCCCCAGCTTATTCAAACCAGAGAAACAGGAACTGTTCTGGAACAAATTGTTCCAATCAGGTTATCCTCACAAAGAGAAGTGGGGAGCAGCAGAGAGGGGTGTGTGGTGAGGAGGAAAAGCATTTAATCATTTAAATTCTCTCTTCCTTTTTGTCTTCTCAACTTGGTGACATCTTACGTAACTGTTCTTTTTATTTATTTTTTTAATTGAAAAAGTTTCCTTGCTGTAAAACTGTAAGAGTAAAAAGAACTTGTAAAAATAAAAAAAAAAAAAAGAAAGAAAAGAAAGGATATATACAGAACAGTCTAGGATGTAATAAAATGTGTGACTAAATCACAGTGATATCACAACTCCTGCAGGCTGAAGTTCTTACTAAGAATGACTATTTTCAGCTGAGCTTGAGCTGAGAGTCTGATCTGGGAAAGCATTGCAGGGTGAAAGTGTACAAGTCTGAACACCCTGAACCACCTCGGATAGGATCTGCCTGGCTTTGCTGATGCCCCTGGCTGCAAACCTTCCCTCCACAGATTTACAAAGGTCTGACAATTCTAGGAAATTTATTTTGCTACATTTCTGGTAACGTTTGGGTTTTTTTGTGGCTTGTTTGGGTTTTTTTTCCTCAGTACTTACTGATCCTTTTTATAAAAACATTGCTGAAAGAGTTAATGTTAGTGTCACTTTCTTGTGCCTCCTTATCAAGCTTATGAGATAAGAAGACCTGAAGTGTCTATATGGGGTAAAACAAGGACAAAATACATTAAGTGCAACAGCACTTAAACTTTGACACTCCCCCAAGTTCTACCAGTTCACCTCCTGCCTCTGGCAGGAGTGGCTCTAAATGTGTCACCCCTCGCTGCCCCTGTTGCAGGAGAGGGCAGGGAGGGGTAATAGGTGGGTCCTTCCAAGAGCTGGAGGTCATGCACCCTTGTTTACAAAGGTTCCTCTATTTATTTGTAAAAGCTAGCACAGCTTTTTGTTCCTTTTCCAGCTAATGTATTTTGTAGCACTTCACTTGGTTAATCAGTTAGCAGTGATTAAGCAGGGGAGAGATTAATGTCAGCGTGAGTAACGTCATCGTGTTTCCTGCAGTGGAAAGGAGTGGTTTACCAGAGGAACCTCTTGTGAAAGAAGTGAGAATTGAACTTAAAGCAGAGAATGTCCCATGCTTTAAAATCCCCTTGTGGGTGCTCACTTCCTCCACAGGCTGGAGTGGTGGTGTTGGGGAGGTTACCACTCCCAGACAGCTCCCAGTCACCATCACAGCTGACTCCCTCCAAAGAGCACCTCCTCTCCTACCTACGTGAAGGCTGCTCACGCAGTCCTTCCCAAACTTGTTTTGGCCAAAGTCAACTGGAGCAGCTTAAGCAGTTTAAATAGTAGATAGCAGCTGAGCTGGTTTGTTTTAGCTGAAAGGGATTAGGGCAAACCCAAGACAGTAGATGCAAAGTGAGCCAATAACCTTTTAATGGATGGCTTCAGGGGTATTGTGTAGTTTGGCCTGCCTTCCAAGCAGACTGCTGTACCAGACATTATGGTATTTACAAACAGAAGGGTTCCCAGGATATCTACATTGATGCATTAATAGCATTTTTAGATGCTACCAGCTTTACTGGCATAGAGAGCAGGGTCTGACAGATCAGCGCAGGTTTGTGGGTGAGCAGCAGTGAGAACCCGAGGATTTGGAAACCAGTTGGAATAGGAGATGTAGGGCAGATGGTGAGGAAAGAGCAGAAGACAGGAAAGTTTGCAAATGGAGATCACAGAGCTCAATCGAGAGAGGAGGAATTTGGGTAGTGTGAGAAACGCAGGCATCAGAGACATGGGGTGCAGAGGAAAATGGTATATTGAGAACAACCAGTATCTCCCCAATCAGCCCTTCTGTGTGTGTGTATTGGGAAGCTCTGCACCTCTGGAAAATGTTTAAATGAGAATAACTTCACTAGCCTGTCACTGCAGGTAGTTTCCATACCTCTGCTTCCGTGTAGCTTCTCCAGGACCACCAGATCAACAGCACACCAGACAAGCTGGAGGTAGCGTGCAGGTGGAGTGGTCTGGGTTTCTTTGAGCCAGGAGGAATGTAAGACTAGACCCTGGAGAAATATTCCTGCTCTCTGTAGGACAACAGTGGATGATTTGGAGCAGTGGAAGAGAAAGGGAATTCCAGGAACCAAAGCAGCAGAAAGTCTGGGAAAAAGGAAGGAGAGCATCAGCTGTCTGCTTTCCTGTCTCTCCTTACTTCACAAATACTAAATCCACTACTCCATATGAATTCACGTTGTCTCTACCACTGTAGTTTCTAAGTACCAGTTATTTCTGTAAGTCTTTAGTGGGGCAGAGCAGTAACATGATACCATGTTTTATTACTGTAAGACTGAGCTACTGAGATACAGTAACTCATTCAAGGGAGTGTAGTAAGTTGGTTGCAGATCAGAGAACTGAACCAAGTTCTCTTAAATTCCAAATATAACCACCAAGTCATCCTTGTCCCTCTCTTCTTTCTCTCAAAATAAATAGTAATTTTTTTTTACTTGCCTGAGCAGGCATGTTTTGGTAAAATTAGACACCTGCATGAAAATGTGTTGGCTCAGTTTTCAATTAGACACACACACATACACACACACACTCAAAAAGGCTGTGAGACAGACAATGATAAAAGACAAAGGAAGATATAATAATAATTGATGAATCTGTGGATGGGCTTTCGAAAGCCATGGGACCTCCAATCAATCCCAATCACTTTAAACAGAAAAAAATAAAGCAGCTATTTCAATGGTCAAACCAATTCTATATGAAACAGCATGATTAAGTTTTTAGAAGGCATTTGAAATTGGAGATCATAATAAATACTATTTACCAAAAATTAGAATAACATGTTGTCATCAGGAAACAGAATAATGAAATACTATTCTCAAGAAATTAAGCAAGTTCAGACAAATCTACAGCAACTGAGAAACTTAACTATGACCATGTATTACTTTTCTGTATATAGAAAGAGAAAATATTAACGTAATAATTCCCCCAGAAGTTCTACATTAAAAGACAAAATCACAAACACATTCCAGAAATTCAGATAATTGTAACAATAAATATATATATATATATATATACAGATACACACACAGCCCCCTCAGCTCCTTTCTTTTAGGACTCACTCACTAGTAGTGACTGATTTGTAGGCTGGTGTACTTGTGTTGAAATCAACTTGTAATGGACTGTAAGCACAGATGGTGTAAATTGGCATTGCTCAGCTCACACCTAAGTGCCAATTTATCCTATCTGCACAGTAGCTTGGTATGTTCATGTTTTGTTTCTGGTCAGTGATGAATCAGAACTAAAATGTATTTTTGTTTCTTATGAGGGGGGCAACATAAAATGTATGAGGTCTTTGACTATTCGTATCCACTTGTTAACTATTTGAATACTTTAAATGATGTGAGAGTATAGTAATTACCAACCTTAAATACATTTTAGACATTTTTTTTACAATAATGAAATATATTCTTAAAAGTAGCAAGAATATGATTAAAAAGACAGCATCCATACAATTCTTTAATGTTTTGATATGCAAAATTCAATCTGGGTTGGTATGACACAAAGTTACTGTCCTGATAGCATGTAAAACATAAAGGAAGCTCTTGATTAGGAAATTCATTTTAAAGCCTGAATGTAGAAAGCAAATGAATAGCCTGTGGTACTAAAGACTGGCTTATTTTTACTGATATTTATTTATTTTTAAATATATATGCAGGAGAGGATATTTTTTTCTGACAGAAAAAATATCCTCTGGTAATGTTCTGCTTTTTTCACAGAATAATCATGGTTGGAAAGGGTCTCCTAGATCACCGAGTCCAACTATACTTAAAAAAAACCAAAAAACCCAACTAACCAAACAAGAAAAACCAAAACCCCACACCAAACACCATTCCCCACGTTCCTGCTGTTAGAGCACATCTTGAAGCACCCTGTCAATTCATTTCTTAAATGCCTCCAGGGTTGGTGATTCAACCACCTACCTAGTCAGGCTGTTCCAGTGCCTCAGCAATCCATCTGTACCTAATGCCAGGTGCCATCACAGATATGTTTGTTGGCAAAGGTCACCCAAATCAATCTAACTCTGAGTAGTGGAGTAGATCTTTGGTTGAGGAGAAGGGCAGGAGAGCCACTATAGAACACAGTGTTTTTTAGAAGGTATTGGTGAAGTGGGAGGTCTGAGACATCTCGGGAAGGTTTTGAGAATTAGGAAGAAGTGGGGCTGATGACAGGTTAAGGGTCTCTGTGCTGTATTTGTTCCTGAAATAAAACATTTTCATTTCTCCTGTATGGATGGACAAGGCAAGCAGCCTGCCAGGTCCCAACAACCTGCTGCTTATTTTGCCTATTGCCTTGAAATAGCCTTGTAAATGAGTTTGTGTTCTCCAGGATTGTGTTCTTGATTTACACCCAGTTAACAGAACACTTTTTGTGGTGCAGTCTTTGATCCTGTAAGCAACTTGTGTCCACATGAGCAGTCTCATTAAATATAAATGCTGTTAAATACAAATACAATGCTCACCAGAAGTGACAGCAATCATAGGAAATCCAATACGTTTAAACACAGTTGCAAAACAGAAGTTAGCTGCTGTAATGCTCACTGAAGATGGAGCAGAGCAGGGCACAGCTCTGTATTTGATGACCTGATCCTTCACCTCAAATGCAATGACTTTTCTGAAAGGAATCAAGTTCATAATGGAGGTCCTCTGACCCAGCTACAGCTCAGATCCAGTTGCCAACAGGCCCTTCATTTTGTGCTCAGGCTGCTCAGAAACCTTGCTTGTGCTCTTGGACAAGACAGCAGTATCAGGCTTGGGTTAGTAAATCTTTGGGGTGTGAGCACAGCCCATGCCATAGAACCTGGGTCTGGGCAAAGCTGTATAAATGTTTTTCAGTGCTGTGGGAAGCAAGCAGCAATACCCTCACCAGAACAGCCAGATGCAGGCAGCAGTTTGTGGTCAGCAGTCACAGGTATGCATATGCAGGTATCTTTGTTTGTGTAGGCCAAGGAGGAGAAGCATGTTGCAAAAGAAGAACAAAAACTGACACAGAGATGCAGTGGATTTGTGAACCGCTTGCGAATGAACAATATGCTTTTTTTTTGCTAAACCAGTTGTGCATAGAGATCAATGGACACAAGTAAAAGAAAAAGATTAATCCTGCTGTAAGTTCACCTCAAGTATTTAATGAATTTCACATGATCCACCCACTTTTCTCTGTACCTCTGCAATTACCATATCAGCAGCAATAATCCTCTGTTGTTCCAGTGCCAGATACAACAGGGCTCTGACATTCCTGAACATGGCACATTGTGCTGCTCTGTTTGTTTGTTGTTTCAGAACATGATTAAACTTTATTCACTGGCTCACCATGTTGAACTTTAACCCACTCTTCATCATCGTCTTAAGCAGCGATTTGTTTGCCTTGCTATTTGGTTCTCAGTTTTTTATATTTACCTTAAGTTCTGTGTGAAATGTGTGTTGTTCAAATGCCTTTTTGAACCATTCCTAGCTTTCCTCTTTTATTTAGAACTATCAATCATATGTGTGAAGTACAGGAGCATCTGATATTTTTTTCTCCCTTCTACTATCCAGAAAAGAAGCAGCTCCTTTCCAAACACAGCACAAACATTTTCATGGAACATTTTAATTTACAAATAGTATATCCCTTCAGTAATATAAAAGCTTTTTGAGCACTGTTTCCAGATTTTGTTTACATGGAAAAGTTAATTTGGCTAGAACAAGCTGTAACTTTTCTCTGTGTGTATGCACAGGACAAGAGCTAATTAGTCAAAATTATGTTATTTTAAGTCCATTTTACTTAAGAAGATAATTTACAATAGCTAAGCAGGAAGAACTCCCCTTGTGGTTGTGACTTCAAGCATTGCTAACTACCAAAGTGCTGATTAGATCTTTGCTGGAGTGCTGATTAGATTTTTTTAAATCAGCTTTCAAAGAGCTTTTGCGTTCAATAGAATTTTCTTCTATTCATACCAATGAGATCACTCACTGTACTTGTTACCTTGTGCTGTTCATGTTTTTACCAGGTCTTTCAGAGCTTTAGCATACTTATTTATCTAATGTAAATAACTTGTTTCTCCAGTGTAAAAAAAAAATATATATACCTGGTATATTTATATTTTACTTATATATTTTTATACTATATACTGTTATACTTACATACTATATATATTTACTTATATATTTTTTACTTATATATTACTTATATATCACAGTTATATAAGTGACAATAGAATATTATGCAAATAATATTCACTCCCCAGTGACAAATAATTTGACTGCTGAATATGAATGACAAGTGGATCAATGGTCTCTGCCTCAGCATCAACAGAGTCAAAAAACTGAAAGATGGAGAGTTTTTTTCATGTACTTCTGGAAACGCTTCTTGAGTATCAGATTAAAGGGTTATAGAAAAATGCAATTTAATTTATTGGTTCTATATAAACCCCCCATGGGATTGAAAGACAGGCTGTTATTACACAATCTTTCCCCATGGCAAATGAGTTAGCATCTCTATTAAAGCAACAGGCATCTTGGCACTTATGGAAAACAAACAAGAAATTACTTTCATCCTTGTTTACTCATCCATGAATGAACCCATTTCAAAGGCTCTGAATCTGAAAAAAATCCACAAATGGAGAGTGGAGCAAATTTAACAAAACACCGAGTCTTGATACCAACGAGGTGCAAAGTGTATTCTTATTTCAGGCAGGCTTTTAGAGGAACAGATTTCCATATGCCCAAATTAAAACATTTACAGTTCTAGAGACAAGAAACACCTCTTCGGGATGTGTTGATATCACTGCAAATATGAGCACATGTAAGTTATATCTTTTTTAGTCATGGTGACATAAGCAATGATTTTTAAACTATTGCCTATTTATGTACCTCAGAGTCTCTCTGGATCTGAGAAGCAAAACACTCATTTTAATAAATATAATTCAACTGGCCAGGAAACTGCCAATAGTTGGGGTTTAATAGACAGTAGTATTTCCTTGGTGTGCAGCACCACAGTTCAGCAGTAAAACTGTCAGGATGTCTCAGAGGATTGCCTTGCAGTAGGATTGTAGAAGGAAAACCAGTAATGTGTGCTAGGCGAGGGTGAGGTAGTCTAAGCACACAGATAATCTGCCTTCACTTTAGCCAAGAAAGTTTTACTTTAAAATCTGAACTCACTTGTGAGTCTCAGTGGGGGAAAAAAGCCCCATTGGTCAGACCATGGGTACATTGAGTTCTGTATTCTCTCTGGGAGAGGTGGGAGGACGGGCTTTTTAGGGATAATATGTGAATTTGGTCTTTTTCTGTGCTCTGCTCCTCTCATACATCCCCAGTATCCCAATCTGTTAAGTTAGGGATGGTGGAGAATACATTCCTTTAAGAACCTCTCTATGAAACATGAATCTATCTAACCCTTTTCTCAGCCTGCTGAACTCTCTATCTCACAGTGTACTGTGGCAATAAACTAAGAATTCTTTGTTCTTGGTACTTTCTTCTAGCTGTAAAATACATTTTAAACATCCTTGTGCACTAGATATGTTCATATATATACTATTCAGTTCCTACCATACTCCCATTCACTTTCCATGTTTGCATTTATCCAGGAGGACAGCACAGCTGTAGTGGAAAAGCAATCTGAAATGCATCAGTTGAGTCGTTCCACACTAAAATTTGAAAGCTCTTGAGTGTTTAGGCAGGGAACTTAACCTGTTCAGAAGCAGAGATCTCTGCTTCTTCAGTGATATAAAGCAGAGATCTCTGCTTCTTCAGTGATGTAAAGCAGAACGGGTACAGTGGGGTAATCTAAAGGAGGAATAGATGCAGCTGTAGCTTTAATTTGCTAGTTAAAAGGATTCTGGCCTTTCTGAATCAGCATCAGGGCTCTGTCTAATCTCCCTACTCCACTCATGTTGCAACAGAGGGTTGCCTAAGTGAGCTATGTTGGCTCTTTGCCACTCAATATTTCCCTTCACCAGGGAAACCCCCAACTGGCTTTTAAAGCCAGTGTTATGGCCCCAGGGTAGTGCCAAAGGTGTTATGAGGCACCACACCACCCCCTTCAAGAATCTGAAGGCAAAAATGGGAGAAGGGATCACAGGATGCAACCTAAGCAAACTCAGAGTGAGCTACTCCTTCCTCTTTATTAGCCGATGCCTGTTGCTTCACCTGATGATTATCCCTGCTTTTTAATACTTATTTATTTTAAATTTCATGGGAAGAGTTGCAAGAGCTGAGACACTGGTTTTAGACAAGCAAATAGGAAGCAGTATGCAAACTGCCTTGACTTTACAACTGAAATATAAACATATATAGGAAAAAAAAAAAGAGCTTATAAAAGTTCTTTGTCTCTGCCATCCAGAAAGCATATTCCTCCAAGAGGAAGGTCTGTGATTCAAGGGGAAAAATCCCATGACAAACCTTTAGACCTAACTATTGCATGCAAGAGAGATTAAGTAATAGGAAATTTGTGAATAGTTGCATGAATAGAAACAAACATGCTGCAACATGAAACACACCTAGCTTTGGAGTTCACTGTGAACTTGAAACACAAACCACATGGGCAGAGCTGTCTGCTGGGGTATGTATGTCTTTTAAGCAAGCCAGTGACTAATTTCAAGGGACCAGGGAGGGCCTGCACGCATGGTTTGGCTTTCCTACAAAGGCATTTAACATTAAGATTTCTGGTAGGTGTTGATATGAAAAGGAGAGGAAACCTGTTGTTCTCAGAGTAATTCTCAAAGGGACTGCTTCTTCCCTGGGGTGGCTTGAGGGTCTCAGTCCACATACACAACATGGTGCCCAATGAACCAGGAAGACTTGATTGTCTTCAGGACCTCGGAAGGGCAACGAAAGGCAAACAAAAACCTAAGACTTAATTTGTTGTTCATAGGGTAGGTCATATTTTTAATGCTCAAGCTGTTGCACAGCTGGGGCTCTGAAAGAATTGTCAGAGGCTGCTGCAGTACAGGGCTACGGGGCCTGCT
>VYZU01086266.1:0-17792 GCA_013401355.1 Ceyx cyanopectus | reverse complement strand
AGTGGGAGCATCACCTGAGCTGGAGTCGAGGTGCAGGAGAAGTCTGTGAGACAACTGAGTGTCCTGCCTTCCCCTTTCTCTGCACGGGTCATTCTGCTTGGTGGACTCAGCTATGGAGGGGTTAGTCATTTCCTCACTTATTTCTTAATGATTCTTTCTTCTTGGAGAGTGTTTTTGTGCTCTTGAATAGGCTTCTGGTATCCCATTGTCCTTTTCTGTGCTTCAGGGGCTTCTCCCCAGCTCTGTGACTTCCTCTGCCCCAGTCCCAGGGCACCAGAACTCTGCTGGTTCTCTGTAACCTCCTGCTGAGATGGGAAGGTTCAGCCACTCTGCTGGTTTTGATAACCAATGGCAGCTGAAATCAACCAGAGATGCAGTGAGGTGCTATGTTAATGCACTTCCTTGCTCAGGCTTTTAAAGAGAGGAAAAAAAAAAAAGAAAAAAAAAAAGCCAAACCAGGTCTTTTGTGAATCATTGATAAGTTCAGCTTCACTCAGGGTCACTTATGCAAAAACCTAATATTGATTTTTCATCTTTGCTTGGAGTAGCTGCCCACGCATCTGTTCAGGATGCGATGGGGACTCACTTACCAGCTGATGACTCACCTTCTCCTCTACATCTTTATTATTTTCAAGGATAGAGGAGTAGCCAAGCAGCTCACAGGATGCTTGACCTTATACCACAGGATCAGAGGTCAGCACTGTGCTACAAGCTGAGGCTCTGGACATCTTTTCCATGTTTGCTTTCTTCCCGTTAAGCAGGAATATCTTTAACAAGTAAGACAGCTCAGAGTCCTTTACAAAGTCATTAAATGTTCATTAGGGAAACAGTTCTGCTAACCCTTCAGATTCTTATTGATGTCCTTCCAGGTCTCTGACCTAATTCTGGAGTTCTCCCAAGGGTTACATTGCTATCTGGAAAGAAACCAAAATAGAGATAATACAATTGTTGTGGAATCCCTGCTTGACTGCACACATAACATTCTCTTTTTAACACACCCATTCAGTTCAGAAAGTCTCAGAAGCTGAAACAGACACCTAAATGCAACCCTGCTGAATGAAAACACAGTTCACAGGCCAAGTGAGGCAGAGGAGGTCAAAGTGGTACCTTTCTCTGGACAGAGTGTGCTTCCTCCATCCATCTGGAGCAAGAGGACAGAGCATTCCTGTCCCTGCCTGAGCTTTCCAAGTCTGCTGTATCCCAGAGGCTTTCTGCACAGGCAGGCTGTGGCTGCAGCCCATGGCACTGTGTAAGCACTGCAGGGTGCTCCCAAAAGCCCTTTTCCCTCTGGGAGAACTCACTGTGGAAGAGGGGGTGCAAACTGAGACACCCAGACCTATGTCAGCCTTGTGGAGATGTCAAAGCACTTCAACAGCAGAGAGATGGGTATCAACTGAAATGCTGAAGGGATTAGTAAGACATGTTTTGGGAGAGAGAAACTCAGTGGGTAGAGTTGGCCCAGCACGTTTCACTGGGGTGAAAATGTTCCATGGGTTTGTCTGTAACATTAAAGGAGTCTAAGGGCTGAGATGCCATCACATTCTTGATGTTTCTGAACATTACCCCTGTGCAAATCCCAAATGAGCATAGAAAAAGCCCCCAGCTCTGCCCCATACAAGAGAAGTGTGGGGGTCAGCCTCTAAGTTAAGCAGGTCAGTTGATAGTGCAGGCTCTTAAGAGCTGTTGCTACGAGCTGGGATTGCAACTCAACCTCCTCCATCTTCTGCAGAGGTTATTTGTCATCAGATGAGCAGCAGCATGGAGCCAGTGGTTTTCCTCATGCCTAGTAATGCCTCCCACTGCTCTGGAGGGACAGTCAGCTCTGCACAGGGGCTCTGAGTGCATCGATCCCAGGCAGCTTCCAGAGCCCCTCTGCTCCCAGGGAGTTTCCCTCCATCGCTCCCAGCTCAGAGCCACAGGGTAATCAGTGAGAATCAGCAGAATTGGAAAGAAGGAATGGTTGAATTCTGTGTCCCCAGAGTGCTTTGCTTTTTTTTTTTGTTGTTGTTGTTGTTGTGCTAGATTGTTGAAGCCATTGGTATCTTTATTGCTTTTCTCTACACTTTCCAGTAAAACAAGCTCTATTCAGGAAGCAGCTTTAGGATGGCTGATTTGATTTTCCATTTAGATGGTGGTTCTGCAGTTACTGAGTGGACCAAAATCACATTTGCTTCTTTCTGTGCTCCTCCTCTTCTTACCTGTGTGTGAGATATTCACCAAGTCCTCCTTTCTCTCTGTTTTCCCTAGTACATGGGCTGTATTGAAGTGCTGCAGTCGATGAGGTCCCTGGACTTTGGCATGAGAACACAGGTCACCAGGTAGGTGGCATCAAACTGAAATCCAGCCCAGGAGTGAAAAGCCAAGTGCTAATTTCTGTACAAAGCCAAGGAGGGGCTGCCAAGCTCAGAGAGAGTTTTGAATAGGAGCCTGCATGCTTTGTTTGGTTCGTTTGTTTGTTTCCCAAGTGATGATTTAAATTATTTGGTCATTACAAGAGGCTCTTTGCACTGGAGAACAGTTTCAGCCACAGACCCAATAACTCTCCCAGTTGTTGCTGTGGATGCAGAGCCTCCTGCTGCAGCCACAGCTCTGGGAGGGGGGTGCTGGTGGCAGGTGGGCTCTGTGCTCCCTGCACAGCTCACCCAACACGGGGTCCAGCTGCTGGAGCTGCCCTGGCCAGACAGTGAGCCCGGGTGCTCTGCCACCCTCTTCACTCCTGACAAAGTGCCACGGGTCCCTCAGCCCAGCAGGGATGTCCAGTGCATGTTATCAGAGGTGTGACACTGTGACCCCTTCTGCACCAAGGCCAGGCTCAGCTGGCAGTGGAGGCACAGGAGATGTTGTTGAAATCCAACCAGGTGAACGTTTTGTTCTCAGATGCAGCTGAATGGGGTTTAAATGTGAAATATTTGGTGGTCTTCTGAGAAGTTTCTAACTTTTGGTGCAGATCACTGCCAGTTGCTGGGTGTAGTTATTAATATATGAACCTGTGGGGTTGCTGAAATGTCCTGGCAGGAATGGAAAAGCTATTTTATTTCTACATGTATTGTAAGTCAGTCAGTGCAGAAGTGTTGGAGTTTTCCTCTTTCCAGCTCGGAGTGCTGTGTGGTGCTGGGATGTACTCACAGGCCAGCAGCCAGGACTAGTGCTCTGCTGGGCAGCCCCACCTGACAGCCTGGCACCTCCAAAGGAATTCTGGAGGGGTGTATGGGTGCAGAGTGTTTTGGCCTGGCCTTAGACATATACCCTCCTCCCCTCAGCTATTTCTCTGGCATGGTTGATGCTGAGGATGCCAGGAGTGTGGTTGAGGCTTCCTGCACCTGCTCAGCTCTTCCTTCCTGCTGGCAGATGATTTACAGATGCTCTTTTGCTTTCTCAAGTGTTCAAATCAAAGAAATCCTAGAGAAAGGAAAGGAAAACAAAGAGAAAATTTACCTATTGGCTCCCAGACTTATCAGCTGAAAGGCAAAAAAAACCTTGGAGTCCTTAAATTCCTATATTCCACACTTGATAGCTGCCCAATTTGTTTTCTAGTCACAACCAGTGATTGTTGACATTTCCAATCAGCAGAAGCACACACTCACCAGTTCCTGAATGTCTGTGTGAAGAAGTGCCTTGGATTAGTGTCCTTCCCTCAGCCTGGTGGCTTCCCACTCCAAGAGAGCCATGTGGTGCCCTTGGCCCAGAGCAATCAGCCTGGGGCATTCAGAGTGAGCAGTGATCTGTTTGCAAGGCATGGTGCTGCATTTACCACCATGGTTTGTCTGGAAAATAATGAATTGCTGTGTGACAAGAGCTTGCTGACTTACATTTGGCCCAGATTGTAAGGTTTTGTTAACCAGAGCTGTATGAAAAGTTAACGACTGAAATATTTCTGTCTCCTAAAAAAAAAAAAAAAAAAAAAAAAAGCCACTTCTGACCTTACCAGGCTCTTTTGTGCATGAGAAACTCAAAACTTAAACTGTTTGCAAACCAAATGCTGAAGTGCTGAGCTCATGCTTGCAAAATGGGAAGTCTGATCGATTACAAGCTGACTGGAGTGAAGATAAAATGGATTATTCCCCTATTGTTGTCCCAGGGGAGTGAGTTTATAGACAGTGTGCACAATGCACCGACCAAGGAGTGAGTGGAAATGATCCCATTTTAATCATCTCTGTTATTCCTAGTGGAGGCAACAAAGATTTTTACTCCAGTGGCATTTCACTAATCTGTTTTAAAGTGATGTAGAAAGGGTCTTTAATTATGTCTGCTCCGTGCTTTCTTTTATCTGTATTTGCATTTTCCATCTCCTGATCTCTAAAATGAAAGGTATTATTTACCTACCTGTAAATGTAGGTAAATAAAATGTTGGAAAGATCAACAAATTCCCATTTGCCCAAGTGCCATGAGGAGTCCAAAGAGATGAGCGTGGAGAATTTCTTTTCTGGTTCCTTGCTGGACTTGCATTTTCAGTTGCTTACCAGGCAGAAAGTGGCCTCTCCAGGGCAATGAATGGCCACCAGTGACTGCAGCATGGCAAGGGGAGGCCACTGAGGTGCTCTGTGCCCTTGGTGACTCTGCTGTGAGGATGTGGGCAGAGGACATTTCACTGCAGCATTTTCCCTTCCAGCTCTCTGCCATTGCCTGCCTGTGAGCCAACTCACACTCTCTTAGGTCATCCCTCACATTTTCCAGTAATTTATCATCCCAGACCCCACGTAGATGACAAGAATAACCCCAAGAAATAACAATAAGGGCAACAGATTCCTCTGCTTGAGAGGCTTTGTATTTTTTCACCCATAACCATGCTCTTCTTGCTGTTCTCAGTACCAGATGTGTTTGGGCTGTCACCCCTGTGCTGTGGCAGGTCCTACCTTTGCTGGACCCTGATTTACACTTCCCTTGTCCAGCCATTCAGCTCTTTTCCTCTTGCATGTCTCCCACGTCTGTTAAATAAAGCTTATTGTTAGTCATTGTGTTGGGGCATTTCTGGGAACAGGGATTCTGTATCTCGGACTGGGAAAGCAACTTGAAAACTTGAGACTGGTCAGGCAGAGAAGGGTGAAGGGCAACTGCAACGTGGTGCTGGGGAGGGCTGGGGGAAGAAGGCTGACTTTGTTTGGAAGATTAATTTCAACTTTGTTGAGCCACACAATCCCTTTCTGTTAGATAGTGTAGGCAGAGCCCTGGATGCTGAAAAGCAAATCTTCAACAGCATGCTTCCTTGCTTACATCAGCCCCTCTCTCAACTTTTATTCTCATTTGGGGGAACAATAAACAAAGGGGTTCCCTGTTACTGCCAGCGTGGTGCTGGAAGGAGTGCCTGCTGTGGGTTTCACTCCAGAGGTGCAGACCCAGAGGAGACCTGTGGACTGTGCAGGTGAGCTGATCTAAAGGCTTATGGATGCCCAAAATGGGCTTGTCCTTGTCTCTCCCTCCTGCCCCTGTGCTTGCTGAGCCCTTGAGTGGCTGTAGCCTGGCTGGGTGGCTGGCTGCTGACTCAGCAGGCAGAGGGAGCAGTGCCCTGTGGAGCTGCACCAGGTTTTTGGGGGAGAAAGTGAAAATTCCTCGTGCCACTGGCTCCTGCCACACTCAGCTGTGTGGTGGCTGTGGCACTGTCTCGGTTCAGTGCAGCTCAGTCCATGAGGGGTGGAGCTGCCTACAGCTGTGTGCTCAGGGGACTTGGTGTCCCAGCCCAAGAGAGATGGTCTGCTTGCCCATCCCACCTCCTGGATCCCACAGAGGTGCCTGCAGGGAACTATGGCAGCCTTCAGCCTCACTGAGCTGGTGCCCAGCACAATAACCCCTGGGAAACTCCCCTTGCAGTGGATGGGCATCTGCTGGCTCCAGGACTGGGACCTCTGCAGAGGCTGCTGCTGGTGACAATCCAGGAGACCAAAGTGCTTCCAGAGCAGTATTTTTCAGAATGGTGAAAATTGCTGACCCCAATTTCTCTCATTCGCTATGGAAAGTGAAAATCATGTCAGTGGAACAACGACCAGTTTCTGTGATGATGTGAGCACTGCAGGAGTGACAGACAGACAGTGCCTCCCTTTCAAATGGCAGAGGATGTCTGAGGAGTGGAGGAGCAAGGTTTGCTCTGCCACAAGAACTATTGAAATGCCTCACAGGTCTCCCAATTTCCTTCTGGGGCTCCCAGGGCTGAGCAGAGCTGCTGCAGAGTACACAAGTGCAGTTGCCTCATTCAGGGTGATTTAAAAGGAAACCAAAAATAACCTCAGAGTGTTTTGCTTTGGGATGAATGACAAGGAGGAGAGAAAGGAAAAGCAGCAACATGAATGGAAAAACAAGGCCATGGTCTCTGTTGCTGCCTCAGATCTGGAAGATCCCAAATGAGCAAGCAAATGCCAGAAGCTATAAGGTTCCATGTCCATCCAGGAACAAGATGATTAATTACAGAAGTCATTTTCAGGTGTATACCATCCAGCAGGTCCAAAAGCAGAGACTTGCCCAAGCAACTGTCTGAAAATTAATGGTTCTAAGAATTAATTAGCAGCAGATTTGCAGGAATAGAGCACAGACACAGTAAATCCTATTTCAGTTTATTGTGGATGTATTCAGAGTATTTTATTCCTAACATATGGTGCAGTTTCTAGGTCAGGTCTGCCTGCCCTGTGGAAAAGACTGAAGGTTGGAAGCCTTCAGCTGAGGCAGCAAAGTGGCACCAAAGTGCTGCTTTTCACACCTTCATATGCTTTTTCACACTATATAATACTTGACAAGGTTTGTTAGATCATCTGGAAAAATCACCCAGAGGTTTTCCAGCAAGAAACAGCTGTGAGAAGATGATTTCCTCTACAAAGAATTCTAATAAAAGCTATGAAGTAGAATTAATTTGCCTTCCTTTTGGTTCCTGGGTGCTGGACAGGTGCTTCTGAGTGTGGTGGTGTCACCACAGCGGCTTGTGCAAGAACAGGGGTTCCAGATGTGCTGCCCTAAGTGTGTGAGAGCTCATTTGTCACCAAAATAGATTACTTCCCTGTTTTTCCAATTTGTTCTGTATCTGGTTTTCTTTCTAGGTAGAGCTAGACTTGAAGGCTCCAAGTAGCCTTAATGTCTTGGCTCTGATTTTCATTTCCTTTAATATTGAATGAGAAGATGAGCTCTCATTTTCCATGCTGATTATTGGAATCTGCAAGATCATCCTGCAGGATGCATTTCCTTTTTTTTCTTTTTAGTTTTAGCCTTTCTGCTGGTAAGAACTAAATAAAACAGGAGCTGAAGAAGGATATCAGGGAATTTGCCTCCAAAGCTTCTTTTCAGCTGCGTAGGGGGAAGTGCTTTGTTTTTAAAGGCTAAATAAAGGCAATGTTTAAAAGGGATTCTGACCCAGCTTGTCTTGCCCAAGAGGAGGCTCCTCTTCTCTGCTGTTTTCACTCAGGACATATTAATTACATGTTGATTATTTTGCTGTGGGTGAGGTCTCCATTCATTTGGCAGTCTCAGGTTGCATTTCTCAGGGTGTTCTCTGAAAGAAGGCTCAGTGGAGCATCCCTGATCTTTAGTGCTTTAAGCACAGAGCCCAGCAGCACAGCACCATGCAGGGGGGCAGCAGCAGTGCTGCTGTTCACTGGCCCTGTGCTGGCTTCACCCGCAGTCTCATCTGCTCCCTGGGCATGCCACAGGGTGCTGGGGGGGACCACACTCCTCCCTGGGCCACCTCTGCTTCATGGGAAGCTTCTGGCTGGAGCCTCTTCCCTTTTTGAGGCAGTATCTCATATTTTTCAGCTGTTCTGAACCAAAACTTTCTGAGGAAATGAAGCCCAGTGGCATTTTCCTCCCCTGCATCTGCCAGGATCTGAAAACAGACAAAGTTCCCTAATTAGCTCGTTTCCTAATTAGCCCTTTGGATAATAATAATCCAATAACATAAGCAAATAATTCAACAAACAGATTCCCTTCCTTTTAAGAACAAAACAAAATCCCAGCCCTTGAAAGCCCAAGTCAGAATTCAGCTGTGAGGCTACAGCCTCGAAATTAAATTGGCTGGGATGGGAACCCAGCCCTGAGCAGGTGACTGGGGGATACTGGTGGATGCAGCTCACCCCAGCAGCACTGTGGCAGAGAGCTGGGGATGCTTTTTACACTGCAATGTCCAGGCAAGGTTGGGAAAATTTGCTACTCACACCCCAGCCTAGTAACTCATCATTTTTCCATTGACTTCAATAAGTATCAGTGAGGGAAAGCCTGTGGCTGCCAGAAAATGTGATTTTTTTTCCAGCTACTGTGCTAACCACGACCAGGACAGGTGAGTGCTCCACTGCCAGTCATATATCTGATGTATGCCTATGCATATAGCAGCATTTTCTTTGTTCAAGTGTGGAAAATAGTGTGCTCCTGTGCTATATTATCTGTGTGATTTAGTTGTCTTTGCTGTAGACCAGTAAATGCTGGGAGTGCTTTGTGCCTTACCCTTCTGCTTCCCTAACTGAGACGTGCCTGCAGAGAACCTTGGGTGGCTGGAAGGGACATCTAGTTTGGGAAATAATTGCCAGAGAGCTAATTATTGGCTCCTCAGATTTAGAACTGGAGAAGCATATTACGTCTCCATTTCCTACCCCCACTTAAAAAAAAAATAAAAGGAGAAACTTCCAAGGCCAGGAAGGTAATCAGGGCACCCAGCTGAGAGCACTCAACACACCCCTACTGCTCTAAATAAGGATTAAGGGAGGGAGGATCTTATCTCTGCCAGGCAAGGGACAAGGGAGAAAAAGGATTTGAAGGCATTAGGTTGTTTGAATTTATTTATTTTTTTGTGGGCAGTTGATTTTTTTTTATTATTGTTGTGTGTTGGGTTTTTTTTGTTGTTGTTGTTTTATTTATAGACAAATTTTCATTAAGTGAAACTGAATTTGTGAAGAAAAAGGCTCAACCCCAAGCAGGCTGGTGAAGCATGGCATTTTGTTAACAGGTTGAGGTTTTTTAACAGCGGGAGGAAAGAAGGAAGAAATGCACCAGTGCAAAGACCCTCCACGAGACTGAAATATCTCAAAGTGGGACAGTAACAGTAAATTGCAGAGTTGCTGCCCCTGTCCCAGGGGATGCAGGTGAAGTGATCCAGTGGTCTGAGCTGTATTTCTCTATTTGCAGGGAAGCAATAAGCCGATTGTGTGAGGCTGTGTCGGGTACAAATGGAGCTATAAAAAAGAGGAAGGTAAATACTCTTTTAGCTGAATGATTAGTTTTCTGTTTCCTTTTGATAAGCTGGATGCATGATTCCCTCCCAGGCTTCAGTCCTTGCTGGAGTTAGTGCACACCTCTGAATTCAGTGTAACATGGGAGTGCTTGTGGGAAGATGTTTAGCTGATTTGGGGCTGAATTAATTCCCTACCTTACTTTCCCCAGAGTCCCTGCTCCTACCAGCCCTTGCAGTGCTTGGTGCTTGACAAGCTTTAGGTTCTGGTTTGTGAAATGGGAAAATGTCAGAGGTTTGTTTTGGGGAGTTTTGATTGCAAAAGGGCACTCGTTCACTGGAGGACTACCTGATCTTATTTATGCGTGTATGAAAAATTAACCACAGCTAAAATGTCAGCCCTTAATGGGCTGATCACTTATTAAAAACTGAGCTGCAGTGAGGGGCTGCTGCTGGGTGAAATGCAGTGAAACTCACTGATTCCCTTCTGTGGAGCTCAGGAGGAATGAACTTGCTCCTGAAAAATGGATGCATGAGAGAATGTCTTGAAATGCCTCAATCCCAGGAAACACAGCAGACTTCAGCAGGAGAATTACACATTCTAAGCTCCTGAGCCAGATGTAATATTTAGTTTACTGGGATTTTGCTTTAAAACTTCTCCCCCATTATTGCTATAAACCCATGTCTACAAGTATTGTATTCAAAGCTGATAGTTGTTGGGAGATTTATTTGCATTTGATCGTGCCATTATCTTTGCTCCGTTGAAATTCTCAATAAGATATTGTAAAAATCTACTTGATTTTTGTTATGTTTCTGCCTCTGACAGCCTCCTTTTGTTCCTTTGTTCAAAGCCTCCAGTGAAGTTTCTGTCTTCTGTGCTTGGCAAAAGTAACCTTCAGTTTTCTGGCATGAATGTGAAGCTGACCATTTCAACAAGCAGCCTCACTCTGATTAATGTTGACACGCAGCAGGTAGGATGCCCATAAATCAGTGTCCTTTTATCCATGCTACTGTATTCTCCTCCTTTTGTGGCTTCTGAAGAAAAGGCTGGGTGCTTTGAAGTGGAAACAGCACCCTTCAGTCTTCTGGTGCATGCCTGGTGAAGCTCAATTACATAATGCCTCTGAGTTTCAGAATGAGAGTGCTGGGGAGGAATTGGACATGCAGCAGATGCCCTTTTTGTTTCTGTGATGGTGTTTTCCATGGGGAGGGATCCTTAAGCACTTGGCAGTCTTTCTCTGTGTGAATCCTGTCTTCACAGTGCCTACAAAACCAGGCACTAGTCCTGACTGAGTTTCTGACTGGTCCTGGTGGGGGGAATCAATGTAAATAATGAGTCAGAGCTTGGCTTTTGTGTTGTTGGAAGCTATTTTACAGCTGGATAATACATATTCATATCAGCTCTAGCATGCACAGTCTCTGGGCTCCACTGAGATGTGTTTCTGAGAGCCTGGATCTGCCCTGGAAATGGGGTGTGCTCCCTTCTTGGCAGATGTGATCAGGAGCTTTGTCCCACCCACCTAATTTCCTCTGTCAGCTGCTGGCTCCAGCTCCCAGCACAGTCCCAGCCAGGGCCAGCAGTGCTTTAGCTCCAGGCTGCAGTGGAACATCAGGGAGGTAACTGTGGCTCACAGGCTCTGAGGAATCACTGCACTGAGCTGAGGCTGTGCTGAGCATCAGCAGCTCTTAGGCATTTGCCTGCAGCACAGAGGTGTCCTGTTCCCTGGAGCTCTGCTAGGGGAGAAGGGTTTATGGCACCAGCAATCCCTTCCTTTCGGGTGCAGCAGCAAAGGGCTTCCCTACAGCTGCTCAGAGGGCTGGCAACTGAAGTGTGGCCCTTTTAACCCATTCCTGTTTGTACCAGGACTAAAAGCTGGCTGGACAGAACTTGCAATGCACTGCTGTGCCTGGTCACTGCACACACAGGGCCCTGTCTTGACATTCTTTCTAGGTCTTTCATTGCTAGATCTTTGCAAATGGAAAATCCTATTTATTCTATTCTTGCACTGTCACTGTGTTACATTATGTTCCCATCTGCATGATATATTGCACTTGATTTTATAATAAAGAACAGTTTGTTTCCAGTGATGAGGGAGTTTGAAATAAAAGCTGATGCTCCATCTGACCAGTGTCATTTCTACCAGGTAGCAGGATGGTGCTGTTGGTGAGAGAGAACATGATCAGATTGTCAGTGTAACCTGTTTGTAAAACCACCACTGTTTTATTTACCAGGCATTTAAATACAATTATTTGTCAATTTAATTAATTTCAATTAGTATCTCAAGGCTTTGTAATGCATGCAGTGTCTCCCCTTTTGAAGTCTCAGCTTCATACTGACCAGGTTAGAGGTTGGTTGTTGAATTAATTCTGAAAACCCTATAAGGAAGATTACTCTGGCATCTAGATGTTACTAAACAAGAATGACTAGTCTCAAAAATACTCCCATTTTAATCTCCTTTCTTTATAATATATGCAAATGTATTAATGGATCGGGTTGTCACGAACTTAATTGCTTGCTCAATGGAACTTAATTGCTTGCTTTATGAAGACATATGCTCTGCTGATTTCTAAACGTGTGGCACATGAGCATGTTTAACTGGTTTGTCATGCTTTTCAGATTATTGCCAACCATCACATGCAGTCCATCTCATTTGCTTCTGGAGGTGACCCAGTAAGTATTGATTTATGAGCTCTACTTCCGCAGGCATAATGAAATTATTATGAGAATAAAAGTACCTGAAAATTCTTTGCTTCGTCCCTTCCTATCCACAAAGGACAGAGTAGACCACACTTCTGGATCCTGACCAGTATTTCAAGCAAACTGAAGGACTGAGACTGGAAAGGAGATGTAGAATAGAGACTTGGTGGCTCTTTGAGAAATAGTTAACTTTCCTATTTCCCATCAGCAAGCCTTAGTTCACTTCAAGCCCTCAGGCTTGGGAATCTGAAAGTAAGAAAGCACAAACATAGGAATTGCATCTGTTCTGTGATCCTTATAATACAGTGCCTCTCACAAAGGTGGTCAGCACTGCCATCTCTTCAGCTTTTAATTAATTTTGAGGCAAACAGCTCCTGTGAGACAGATGTGGCAGAACCACCCTCAGATGTGGGTTTTTCTCCTGCTGTCACAGTCATGAAGTCATTGATGCATTCAAGCAAGAGGTTTTCTATCCTATTCCAAACTCTTTATTGCAATGATTGCAGGCAGGAAATCTGTCATCCTTAAACATGCCCTATTCCTCTGAATCTGAGTCCAGCCCTGCCAGCATGCTGAATTTCAGGCAGTATTTTTTTAGATTAGTTTTGCATTTCCTCCATGTCCATTTTGTTAAATGTCTCCCTGTTCTTTGCTTATGCAACGTGGAAAAAGAGAAGGCTCTGGGTCATGCTTTTGATAACACTGGGGTGGAAGCCAGTTCCAGCTTTGGCTGGAAAATGTGTAGCTGACAGATCTCCTCTGGAGGGGCGTGTGGGTGAGGTGAAGAGCCCAGCTGCTCTGCTCAGAGAGATGCTGCCCAAGCTGCCAGAGAACAACTGGAGCTTTCTGAAGAGCACGTGTGCAGGCTCTGTGCTGTCAGCCCTGCACCCAGGAGGGAGGTACAGCACAGCCCTGCTGCCAGAGTACTAGATGCTTAAAGATCCCATTTAAAGCTGAAGGCATTTTGAGAGTCCTAAGAATTTCAGATTTCACCTTCAGATGCCTGTGCTCTCCTTCTCCACCACACAGTGTTTGGGCTTCTCAGTCCCTTCCTGATGTGGATTTCCAGCTGGTTCCACCTGCTGATGCATTGTTGTGCTGAGCATCATGATGCTTCCCTTCCAAATCCCACTGTTCTGGGTAATTAATTCAAATATGACCTGAAGCTGACTTGGTTTTGAAGTATATCCCATGCCCTGGATTCTGGCTGTCCAGTTTGTCTGCAAGTAACATTGCCAGACTGGAAAACTGAGGGATTTGGTTGGCTGAGGAGTTCTCCAGAGCTTGTTTACCTTCTGGAGATGTTTTGGTTATCAATTTTTTAATATTATTATCCTGCATTAGTCTTGTGCAGTGATCCCATCAGTCTCCCAGGGCTGGATTGGGCCAGTGTTACTGGGAGGGCCACTGAGAGATGTAATGGGAAATGGCAATGGGCTCAGTGGGGCAGCTGGTGACACTTCTTACTGGAGCACATGTCGAATGGAGATCTTGCTCAGTGGTGGCAACTACAGTCTAGTGGCACTTCACACAAGGGGCAATTTTGGCAGCTTGTTCTGGTAATCTTCCCAAAATTCCCTTTACATCTAAAATGGGAGATAGTTTCCATCTCTCCACCTGACCCCACGTTCAGGGTTTAATTGCAGTTCGGTGCAGCCCTGCCCAGATGAGAAGGAGCTCTGTTCTGCCTGAGAACACAGACTAGTTGGCTTTATTTTAAAGCACAGTCATCCATGCATATACATCAGTGTTACAAAAATACAAAAATAGCAGGTGCTGCCCCAGTTACTTTGGTTTCTAGTTGCTCTCTAGGTCTAATTTATTTTAAAAGCGTATCCTAAAATATTTATGAATTTTAAGAAGAACCTGAAAGGAAAAGGAAGGAAACTGTGTTCCCTAACCTCAAAAGAAATGCTTTGCTTTCTTTGTTCTCATGATAATAACTTAGGAGATTTTAAAAAAAACAATCTAGGATAAGTTCTGCTGGCCCCAGGACCTGCCTCTCGTGTCATTCATTGTGAATTATTAAATGATTGTTCTTGTGCTTATTGCAAATGGGGGCCTTGTTTCCTGCCAGCTGATTGCATCTGCCCTCAAGAGAGCCATGCCTTTAAGCTGTGAATTGCATCCCACCCCGCCTTAAAGATCCAAAATAACAAAATGCATCTTTAATAATTAAAAGAATGTTATTCATTACCTCACCATTTTTACTATAGCACTGAATTATCAAGCGACTCTTTGCTTTTGCAGTATGGCTCGAAATGTTAATTTTTTTCTATTCCCGTTCCCTTTTCACTTTGCCTAGAAAAAGTGAGGATTATTTCCGTGTTGGCTGGAAAGAGAATCTGAAACAGACAACTTATTATACTGAGGTTGTCTGATCTCGGCAGCAGCCTTGAGATCCAGAGTAATTTAACCTAATTGTAGCCAGACTAAAATCAGGCAGCAGCAACTGAGATCACATACCTATTATATTCTGCAGTATTTAAAAAAAAAATCCATTTTTTTCTCTAAGATGCCTTCAAGACTCAGTCTTCATTGGGACTATTCTAACTTGTCCTTTGCAGTAAGCACTATTTTCTCTTCCACTGCTATCAGTAAGTACTGTGCCAGCTAAAAGCTGGTCCTGGCAGCCACACAGCCCCAGCTCATTACACAGGAGAGGCTTCGAGCTCTGTGGGAGCAGCAGAAGAGAGCAGCATTGCCTGCTGATGAGGCACCAGTTGTGTTGCTACTCCTCTTGCAGAGTTTGGAATTGAATACACAATTTATTGAAGACCCAAAGGATGCCAAATGCTCTAGTGCATTTATTACAAGAAAAGGATTCCAGGACAGTTGTTGTGTTGATAGCCACTGCTATTGCCCTTAGCCCACTTTGCTAGCACCTCTGGTTGTTTTTCCTGAAAAAAGCATGCTTTCTAAAGCTAAAAATACATCTCTCTGTACCAAGTTGCTTTGCTATATTGCTGTGGTGATAGGGTTGTTCACGATGATAATTTCCAGATGTTTGTTGTCATCTTTCCTACAGGACACCACAGACTATGTTGCATATGTAGCAAAAGATCCTGTTAATCAAAGAGGTATGGAAACAACTTTCAGATTATTACCCGTTTCTCTGATGGTTTTATCTGTACCAAGGAACTGCTTGGTTTTTAAAAGAACAAAGCTACTGAACAGCTCCCTTTTCTGTACAGTTTCTGACTTCCCAGTGTGGATTTGCATGATGGTAAGCAGGCTGTGCCTTGAAATGTCATATTCTTTGTGCAACCAGGTGAGAATCTGCAGGTCAGGCTGAAGCTGTGCTAGCTGCTGGAGCCTCCTGAGGTGGCCTTGCCTGGGGAGGAAGGGCAGAGCCTGGCAGGGTGGACAGCTGCCCTGCTCCTGGACAGCTTCCAGATGGGGGAAGGGTAGTAAAGGAGCCTCCTCATCTCACCCAGGCTCCTGGGTATGTTGCTGGAAGGCAGTGAAGAGGATCCACTGAGGCGTATGAGACCTCAGGTGTATGACCCCCCCTCTGGAGGGTAACCCTTTCCATCACTCCTGCTATTTCATGCCAGGGACTTCTCAGAGCAGCTGTGCTGATGGCTCTCAAGTTGGTGGTGCTCCCAGGAGAGCTCACACTAAGGTGCTGTGGGTGGCTCAGATGATCAGGATGTTTTCTGCAGAAGCTGGTGTGGAGCCATACAGTGTGTTCTGCCACCTCTCTGTAGCTCCATCACTACTGTATTGACTAACTTAAGGCACCCTGAGGGTTTACTGGTAAATCCTGGTACGAATGCTGGGATGTGCAGAGCTCCTGTACCCTGTCAGCCTGCTGGAGCTGGCCCAGCACCATTCCTCAGTGCTACCTCATGCTGGCTCTGCACAGGGAAGAGCTGGTCCTGGGCACGGGGCACATGCTGCTGGACTGAGCTTCCTGAAGCTGTGTGAGAACAAGGACTAGTGGCAGGAGAATGGTCTTTCCCCAAGGGAGCCCTGCCCCAGGCTGCCAGAGCCACCCATATTTGTGTTCTCATGCTGTTGCACATGAAAAACTGCACAATGGCAGGGTGGGTTCTCTGCCCTGCTTCTGCTTACTGCCAGGCAGGGCAAGAAGAAGAGCTACAGGAGCACTCCATGCAGGAGCCATAAATGGAGATTTTCTTTTATTGAGGTGTAAGTTGATGCTATGAATAAAAACACCTAGAGCAATTTCCTTAACACATCAAATCTCTTCAGTCTGTAGAATGTTGTGAAGTTACCTAAATGCATCATTTCATGTCCAGCTTTTCTGCTGTAAGCAATATAGCTTGTGTCTTTATTATTTATTATTTTTTTTTTTGGTATAAAGTGCATTTATTTAATGAATAAATTAACTTTTGCAGCATGCCACATACTGGAATGTCCCAATGGGATGGCACAGGAGGTGATAAACACCATAGGGCAGGCTTTTGAGCTCCGCTTCAAACAGTACCTGAAGAACCCATCTAGCCTGGTTACACCTAATGAAAGGTCAGCACTTTCTCAGCCCCTTAATTTCCTTCTCTTCAGTACTGTTCAGGGAAACAATATGCTCCAGAGTGATCCATAAATAAGATGCTTTGGATATGCTTTATGGACATATAATAATCGGAATGCATGCTGTATAATAGATTAAAATGATCTTATTTTCATTGATTTCCATGACATTTGTGGAGGTATGTGACACAGAATTAGCTGAAGTTTGTTTGAACTACTCTGAAATGCAGGTAAGTTGGAAAAAAAAGTTGAAATTCCTGTGTCCAAGCAAGTTCAGCTCTAACTGCTGTGCCTGCACACCCCCCTGAGCTCAAGCCTGACCAAGGTAAAGCTTGCTGCCTCTGTGGCCAGTGTGTGGTGGGGAAAAAAAGGCATTGTAATTCACCTTTCTGCTGTTCTGCTGGTGTGCTGGCAGTTGTCTGGGGCTCCAGCTGGTGAGACATCAGCCTGTGTGCTGAACACAGCTGCTGCTTGGTGTTTTAAAGTGTTCAGCCCTGTCCTCTGCACCTTGCTCAGAATACAGGGCCTGGTTTAATTTCTGGATCTCAATTCCCATTTCAGTTACACTTTGTTCCATTGCACGGGGGACACGATTCTTGCTTTAATTTATAGCTCTCCTCACAGGTTAGCCATGCTTATTTTTTTCAGTCTTTACTATAGCAGCAAATCTGATTGCTTTCTACCTCCTGTGAGCAGGTAAAGCTGCGGTGCTGCTTAACTGTGTCCTGAGCACTGAGAGCTGCTGTTCAGGCAGCATCACTGGTCCAGTGCCTGATGCAGTGCAACTGAACTGGTTCCATCAGGAACAGCAGCCCCATCTGCAGTTTATATTTCTTTCACGTTGTATAGAGTGGTTCCTGCCATTCTGCTGCCAATAATGGGCTGGTTTCCCTGGGGGCAATAACCAGAGGAAGAGCCTTTGCTATGAAACTCTGCAAGGTTATGCCACAAGTAAATCAGAGCAAGAAGAAATGGAAGAGGCTAATTAGATTCCCTCCATGAGCCTAGCCTGAAGCCAGCCTTGGAGAGCAGTCCTCAGGCAGGGGAGTCGGATATTGCTGTGTGAATGAGTCACTTCCAAACCACTGTGAATCACATAATCAAATACTTGCACTGCATATCATATAACCAACTACTTGAACTTTATCTCTTTTCTTGCACGAGGCCTTTTATCCAATTATCTTCTTGTTAAACAGAGAAGTAAGATTGGAGATGAGCTTTTTATTTCAGGACTGGAAACAGCAGAGGAAGCACCTAGTTGTATTGCAGTGCATCAGCTGTACATTTAAACTGTCATCATTCTGGATTGGCTCAAGAAAAACACTGAGTGCTCGCCAGGTCATTCAGTGTTCTCTTCAAGCTGAAACAGAACAGTTAGATTGATGATAGTTACTAAAACTGGGGCACATCCCACCCAGGAAAATGAGTTGGCGTTGTTGCTTTTGAGTTTTTGTTGGTTGGTTG
>VYZU01086256.1:6203-16642 GCA_013401355.1 Ceyx cyanopectus | reverse complement strand
AGCAGAGGCAGGGGAGAAAGAGTTGGACCAAATAATGGTAGAGCTGCAGCCCCACAGTCTTGCTGTCAAAGGTCAGTGAGGAAAGCCTCCAGGAGAGCCAGCAGGCTGCTGTGAATGGCTTGCAGGGGGTACAGAGGGGTACCAGCAGCCAGGCAGTGTGTGCTTTAGTAGGGAGACACTGGGAATGGTTTTGTCCTGCCTGCTGCCAAGTGTGGTGAGCTGGGGGAGCATGAGGAGCTCTCGTGTGTCTTGGACAAAGTGGTGGAAGGTGGAAACCAGAAGAGGTGACTGGGAAAGGCTGATTTTTCAGGAGTGCCGCAGTAACAACTCTTGTTGTGCTGAGGAATTGACAAAGGGGGGACTTAAATCATGACACCGAAGAGGAGCTCACAAGCTATTAAAAGGTACCTTTAAAAAGATTTTTTAAGACAGAACAAGAACCTTGTCCAGTATGCCAGTTATTTTAGTTAAGTGGATTTATTTAAGCTAATCAGAGAAAGCAGACAAACAGAAAACAACAGCTTTCAGGTATTGTGACAAAACTGTCAGGGCTGTGTGACGAGGAAGATTGTCATTCCCTGCTGTGTCACCCGTGGGCTCAGGAGCTGGAGAGGGAACTTGGTGCTGTCAGTAGCTGTGTCCCTCTGAACCAGCACACACCTCCAGCTGCAGCAGCTCCACCTTCTTCTTTCTGCTGTCAGGGAGAGGGGACATGGACCAGAACGAGTCAGAGAATCGCCGGATCATTCGCTACCCAGACAGCCACCAGCTCTTTGTTGGGAACTTGCCCCATGACATCGATGAGAGCGAGCTCAAAGAGTTCTTCATGAGTAAGTAGCAGTTTCACCTGCAGAGGCAAAGAGGAGAAACTGTTCATTCCCTTATGGCCACCCAGGGGACCTGTCCCATGTTGTACCACTTAGGGGTGCTGTCTGGGTGGCAGAGCTGGCACTGTGAGTTTTGGTAACGTGGCTTTTCCCCTCATGTTCCCCCAGGCTTTGGAAACGTGGTTGAGCTGCGCATTAACACCAAAGGAGTGGGAGGAAAGCTGCCCAACTTTGGCTTCGTGGTGTTTGATGACTCGGAGCCGGTCCAGCGAATTTTAGTTGCAAAAGTAAGTGTTGGCATTGAGTGGCCTTCAAAGGATGGACTGAATGCCCTAAGCCCCCAAAGCACGGGGGGCACCCCCTTTGCATGGCTGTTGTTCTGGACACTGAGCATCTGTAGAAGTGTAGTTTTGGTGTACTCACTCAGGGTGTTCTGCAGCTTACAGAGGCTGTGCCAGAGTTCCTCACGCCACCTTGTGCCAAGCTGGGCTTCTTACCTCTGTCAGTAGACACCACATCTTACTGTTAGAGATCCTTTTAAGCTGAGTCTGTAACCTTATGAAGAGCAGGGTATGGCTCTCTGAATTCTGCATGCTGGGAAAAAGGAACAAGGTTATTTGCAGTTGCCACTCCAGGAACTGGAGAGGAGAAAGAGGCAGTTTTCACTTCTAGGACATGGGAGTGAGAGCTGGTAGAGCTGTTCTTCAGGAGCTCTAGCTCTGAAGGGGCTCAGGCTGGCAGTGGAGAGCCTCAGGACAGCCCTGCCCTTGCATCACAAAGACATTTTAATTCCTTGCATGGCAAACGAACATCAAAACACTGCTCTGTGGGCTGCAGGGAACCCTCAGCAGTGCAGCTGGAGGCAGCAGGCACCTTGCCTCAGGCCTGGTCACGGGGGACTGATGGTGCCCTGAATGAAGGGTTACTGTGCCCTGAAGGGTGACTGAACATGAGTGACTGTGCCCTGAGGGGTGACTGAATGTGACTGACTGTGCCCTGAGGGTGGCTGACTGTCCCTGAGGGGCGACTGAACTAACTGTGCCCTGGCTTTCCCCGTAAGCCCATTATGTTCCGGGGCGAGGTGCGCTTGAACGTAGAGGAGAAGAAGACGAGAGCCGCCCGCGAGCGAGAGACCCGAGGCGGAGGCGACGACCGCAGGGATCTGCGTCGCAGCGAGCGAGGCCCCGGGGGCCCCCGCGGCGGGATCGTGGGCGGCGGCATGATGCGGGACCGCGACGGCAGAGGCCCCCCGCCGCGAGGTGGCATGGCGCAGAAGCTGGGCTCCGGGCGGGGCTCCGGGCAGATGGAAGGGCGCTTCACCGGGCAGCGGCGCTGAGGGGCTGCGCTGTGGGCAGACGGTCTCGGCAGTGGTACATGATCCATCGTGTTTGCATTCTTGTTAATTTTCATTTGGGGTTTTGGTTGGTTTTTTTTTTTGGCTTTGGAATGTGACACAGCCCTTCTCTGATCATTTCTTTGATGTGAAAGCATCCTTTGGTTTCCGGTTTAAATTGAGGTGGACGTTCTTTCCCCAGTTTCACAACAAGAGTCACACTGTTAATTTATAAATGTAGACTTGGGAGAATTGAGGACTGAAAAAAAAAGAAAAAAAAAGACACAAAAAAAAAAAAGACAAAAAAAACGGTTACCTATCTGCAACAAAGGTGAACTAAAGGACATGCCCAGTAGAATTCAGGTCCTTGCAGTCAAAAACCCTCTGCTGCACATTTTGTGTAAGTGTTACTGTTTCTGCCCAATTCCGTTGGAAACACAGATAGTGCAATTTGTGCAATTGGAGAAGCTTGCCTGGTTTGGTTTGGGTTTTTTTTTTTCTCCTTCTTAGAACACTCGGCTCCAGACCAAGTCGTGTTTACGCGCTCGTCAGGACGCACTAATGGGTACTCTGAACTCATTTCTGTTGGCATCCGCAGGAGGCATCGGAAGGAAAAAAATCCTTCATCCTCAGAATAGCTTGTGAAACAATGCGGGCGCTGCTCTGCTTGCTGAGACCAACATGTCACACACAAACCCTACTGAGACTACACCTCTATTCCAGAAGGAAAACCCATTTAGCTGTAAACTAAGCAGAACCCAGAGTTTCCAAGTCGTAGCCCTGAGTACGCAACAAGTTTGATAGCTCAACGTCAGATTTTTCTACCTGCCCCTCTCCCAGTCCAGGGATGGCTGCTCAACACACTCCTCCTCCCCCCCTTCCCCTTCGATAAGCGTTGTACAGTGAAATTTGTCTTGACTGTATTTGAGTTCTCTGGTAATGTAATAAGCATGATGGTGCCTTCTATGAATACATCATTCCAGTCTTGCTGGTGATTTTGTACAGTATAGTGTATGAATTACTGTGCTGCAAAGCCAATCGGCTGCAAAGCATTTCAAGGAAATCATGGGGAAATTGTATTAAAAAAGAAAAAAAAAATGCAGTATCTTTCAATCAGTAAACGTTGCTACAATTATCATCCACCTTGCTCTTCAATTGACCAGCTCGCCTGTGTTATTGCAGAGGGGGGGAAGGGAGGAAGAAGGCATCCGAGTAGCTTCCAGGTTGTCTCTTCTCTTTAATCAAGGTCAAAGTTAAAGAAAAAAGGAGTTGAAATCTCCCTTGGACGTGAATTTCGGAAGTCAGTCACGACAGGTGAACGCCTTGGGCCAGCTGGCACCGGGTGGGACTCGGCATCCCCCGCGGGGTGAGCGTGTCAAGCGAGGATACTGCGTTTTCAGAGGCCAGGACAGCAGCTCTCGAGTGTTTGCATTTTCCAGTTGCACTTTCTGAAAGACTCGTACTCATTTTGCACATAACTCTCAGCTGAAGTTGGCATGCGGGCGAAGGAGGCGTCCCCTGCTCCAGGCCGGCCTGGTGGGATCCCAGCCGGGCGCAGGGCCGCGCCAGGAGCAAGGGGGGGGTTGTTGGTGCGCGTGCCCGCTGGAAGCCGCTGCTGGGTGCGGAGGAGCTCGGCTCCAGGAGAAAGCAGATAGGGCACCATGGGGATCCCTCTGGATTGTGAATCACGCGTCGGTTTCCAGCGAGGTGGAGAATTTTGCACATCTTCCCCTGGTGCGTTGGGCGAAGTGAAGCGGCCTCTGTCCCTCCCAGCCTGGAGGTCTGTGTGTTCAATGGTAAGTCTTGCACTATGTTCCTACGCTTGTTTGTTTCTTCCCGGGGCACATCTCTTCCGTTTTCGTCTCTCACTTTTGCATTGAAGGTGTTGGATTTTCACCTGTTACCTGGGAATCTGTAGTACTTGAACTGCTACCACACAACCCGCTGCTCGGCCCCGCAGTCTTTGCCGAGCTGCCGCTGCGGTTCGCTCGGGGCCCCCCGTTGGCAGCGCGGGGCAGTGGCGCCAACTCCCCGCTCCTTCATGCGGCCAACGGCCTCGGGAATAACCAACAACAAACCCTGGAGTATCAGACAGTCACTGAGCCATTCTGCTTCTTGTCCAAGGGACACGAGCAACCCTCGGAACGTCGTCCGGAGGAGTTTACACGGTGACAGCAGCTCGCCTGCTGCGCTGCGGACTCTCGGTGTTCTCACCCCCTCTCGCTAGTACCTCGTGGAGCAAAGGAAGGGACTCGCTGACCATCGCCGTCAGTCGCTGGTTTGTGGGTGGTGGGAGTGTGTTGTCGTGACGGTTCTTTGTCACCCGACTTGGCTGACCATCTTGGCTTTAGTAGGCAAATGAGACAGTGGATTTCCATCTCTATTGCTGTAACGTGTCAAGCATTATATGCTAGTAGATTCTAGTTTAATTGTTGCAGGTGGAAAGTATTTTTACTTTTTGAGTTTCCATTCTGAATGTGTTTTGACTAAACATACCAATAAACTACTGATGTCTGCAGCACTTTCCATGTCCCTACTTCTCTTTTCCCGCTCTACAGCCCTGTCCCAGCTCTTGCTGTACAGAAGATGCTTTCTTAGGAGCATGGCTGCTGGAGTGCCAGGTGGCAGTGCATGCTTCAGTAGTGCAGTGGAAGCTGGAATAGTGCAGTGGATGCTGGAATAGTGCAGTGGAAGCTGCAGTAGTGCAGTGGGTGCTGTAATAGTGCAGTGCATGCTGCAGTAGTGCAGTGGATGCTGAATTAGTGCAGCATCACATGCTTCAGCTGAGGTATTTTGCTGGAATGGATAAGCTCTGCTTTTCCTTGGCTATATCAAGTCTTTCCCCAGGGCCCCAGCTCAAGAGCACGAGGGTGGGACACTCAGCCAGTGCCAGCAAGAAGCTGTGTGCAATCCCCTGTGGTTGTGAGGGGTCCTGGCTCAGGTCACTCCAGATCCAACAATGAGGAAATGGGAGAGTGTCTGAAAAGATTCATGGTTGTGTGAGTGGAAATACTGGTAAGAAAAAAAGGGACCAAAACGTCTGAGGAGGAGCAGCCTCAACAGGCACGAGATGCTGGCACCAAAGAGCCCCTGGATGCCATCTCTGGAGGGCCACAGCATCCCGGGCTCTGTGTTACTCCATGTGGTAGGTTGTGCACACCCACAGACATGCACTGCCTGGGGCAGTGGAAACCAACGCCGGGCAGCCGGGGGCTCCCAGGGCCGGGTTGCCCGAGGTGGCTCAAGCTGTTCACATCCAGGCAGCCGCAGAGCGACACCTTGGGGGCTTTCGGGGGGAAGGAAGGACAGGCAGCGGCAGGGACCACGCTCACACACGGCCCTGCATGTGCGGGGCTGGGTTCCGGGGACAGGGACAGGGACAGACACGGGGGCGTCGCCCCCGCCAGCCGGACCCGGGGTGTGGCAGTGCCGAGCGCAGCCACAGGGGGGCGCCCCCCCCGCCCGGCGCCGCCTTGCGTCCGCCAGTGCCGAGGGCAGCCACAGGGGGGCGCCCCCCCCGCCCGGCGCCGCCTTGCGTCCGCCAGTGCCGAGGGCAGCCACAGGGGGGCGCCCCCCCCGCCCGGCGCCGCCTTGCGTCCGCCAGTGCCGAGGGCAGCCACAGGGGGGCGCCCCCCCCGCCCGGCGCCGCCTTGCGTCCGCCAGTGCCGAGGGCAGCCACAGGGGGGCGCCCCCCCCGCCCGGCGCCGCCTTGCGTCCGCCAGTGCCGAGGGCAGCCACAGGGGGGCGCCCCCCCCGCCCGGCGCCGCCTTGCGTCCGCCAGTGCCGAGGGCAGCCACAGGGGGGCGCCCCCCCCGCCCGGCGCCGCCTTGCGTCCGCCAGTGCCGAGGGCAGCCACAGGGGGGCGCCCCCCCCGCCCGGCGCCGCCTTGCGTCCGCCAGTGCCGAGGGCAGCCACAGGGGGGCGCCCCCCCCGCCCGGCGCCGCCTTGCGTCCGCCAGTGCCGAGGGCAGCCACAGGGGGGCGCCCCCCCCGCCCGGCGCCGCCTTGCGTCCGCCAGTGCCGAGGGCAGCCACAGGGGGGCGCCCCCCCCGCCCGGCGCCGCCTTGCGTCCGCCAGTGCCGAGGGCAGCCACAGGGGGGCGCCCCCCCCGCCCGGCGCCGCCTTGCGTCCGCCAGTGCCGAGGGCAGCCACAGGGGGGCGCCCCCCCCGCCCGGCGCCGCCTTGCGTCCGCCAGTGCCGAGGGCAGCCACAGGGGGGCGCCCCCCCCGCCCGGCGCCGCCTTGCGTCCGCCAGTGCCGAGGGCAGCCACAGGGGGGCGCCCCCCCCGCCCGGCGCCGCCTTGCGTCCGCCAGTGCCGAGGGCAGCCACAGGGGGGCGCCCCCCCCGCCCGGCGCCGCCTTGCGTCCGCCAGTGCCGAGGGCAGCCACAGGGGGGCGCCCCCCCCGCCCGGCGCCGCCTTGCGTCCGCCAGTGCCGAGGGCAGCCACAGGGGGGCGCCCCCCCCGCCCGGCGCCGCCTTGCGTCCGCCAGTGCCGAGGGCAGCCACAGGGGGGCGCCCCCCCCGCCCGGCGCCGCCTTGCGTCCGCCAGTGCCGAGGGCAGCCACAGGGGGGCGCCCCCCCCGCCCGGCGCCGCCTTGCGTCCGCCAGTGCCGAGGGCAGCCACAGGGGGGCGCCCCCCCCGCCCGGCGCCGCCTTGCGTCCGCCAGTGCCGAGGGCAGCCACAGGGGGGCGCCCCCCCCGCCCGGCGCCGCCTTGCGTCCGCCAGTGCCGAGGGCAGCCACAGGGGGGCGCCCCCCCCGCCCGGCGCCGCCTTGCGTCCGCCAGTGCCGAGGGCAGCCACAGGGGGGCGCCCCCCCCGCCCGGCGCCGCCTTGCGTCCGCCAGTGCCGAGGGCAGCCACAGGGGGGCGCCCCCCCCGCCCGGCGCCGCCTTGCGTCCGCCAGTGCCGAGGGCAGCCACAGGGGGGCGCCCCCCCCGCCCGGCGCCGCCTTGCGTCCGCCAGTGCCGAGGGCAGCCACAGGGGGGCGCCCCCCCCGCCCGGCGCCGCCTTGCGTCCGCCAGTGCCGAGGGCAGCCACAGGGGGGCGCCCCCCCCGCCCGGCGCCGCCTTGCGTCCGCCAGTGCCGAGGGCAGCCACAGGGGAGCGCCACCACCGCCCGGCTCAGCCTCGTGTCCGCCAGGGGGCGCCGTTGCGCTCTCTCTCCCGGCGCAGACCGGACCCGCCAGGGTCGGGGCGGGCGGAGGCTGCATCCCGAGCGGGCCGGGAGCGGCCGCAGCCGGGGCGGGGACGGGGCGGGGACGGGGCGAGGACGGGGCTGCTCCAGCCGCACCCACCCGCCGAACTGGGAAATCCTGCTGATGGGACCGCTTGGCGAGCGTTAGCGGGGACTGATGCTCAGGACCGGGGTTTTTGCCTGGGCAGCCATGCCCCGCACAGCTCAGTTCCGGGCTCAGCGGAGCCGCTGCCGGAGAACAGGGAGATCATCTCGTCCGCAGGTCAGGCTGGGCGGGGGCTGCAGCCAGGGCAGGGGGAAGAAGAAAGGACCCCGGCTGTGCTCCCGAGGAACCTTCCAGGCACCGGAACCCTCGGCCAAGCCGCGTCTGCCTTCCCGGCCGGGATCCGCCGCCCGCGGGGAGAGTCGCGGGGGTCCCGGGCACCCGCATCAATGGGGCCGGCCGAGAGAGCGCTGTGCGGGTTGTTCTCGCCCGGGAGCGAGACCCTCACCCGCGGGTTATACGGGGCTTTTCTGCGCACCCCCGAGCTCTGACCGACCCGTTTCACGCTCCTTCCACAGGTACAGGAGAGATGCCACCACCCGGCCCAGGAGATCTGTGGGTACCTGCATCTCGCTCCTGCCCTCAGGAACAGAACCAGGAGAGACTCTCCACGCAGAGAGAGGCACCCGGTGTGGATTTCATCTCGGAGGGAAGAGGCCAGGCTCCCTGTTTAAAGAGCAACAAATGGGTTCCCTGCTGCTCGGAGCTTCTTGCCGGGGACAGCCCAGACTGTGCCAGCCTCCGAGGGCAGCTCCAGCTCACGGACACCCCAGCATGTTACAGCTCCAGGTGACCAGCTCTGGCCTCAAGATGTTCCTGCCTTTAGCCCCTGCTTCCCCTTGCAGCTGCAGGTAAACTCGGCTCTCCCCAGCAGAGGCTGTGGATCAGACACCCCCTGGCTGTGCTGGGAGGGCAGCCCCAGCTGATGGATGTCTTGGCTTCTTACAGCTCCAGCTCTTGGACACTGCAGCTGTGCCCTGGACAATCTGGATGAGGGATGTTCCTGCTTCTCACAGCTCCTGCTGATGAGCTCTCCAGTGGGCTACTGCTCAGGGCACTTGAAGACCCAGGTAATTTGGCTTTATGCTGCTTCTTCCACTTACAGGTAACTTTGGTTCCAGGTACTACTCACTCCTTCTTTCAGTTTGAGATCTTTTCAGGTCCAGCTTCTGAAGCTCCAGTTCTGGCTATGAAGTGCTCCTGGACACTCCAGTTGTTTGGAGCTCTGGCTGATGGATCCTCCACCTGGCAAAGTGATGCAGCTTCCTCTTACAGCTCCATAAATGCTCCTTCTTGGTACAAGACCTTTAAAGGAATCGTGGCTCTTGGCCAGCTTGTAAATCAATCACTTTCACATGAGTAATAAATGTCATAACTGTCTAATGAGCTGTGGTCACTGATCAATAAAGACTCTGCTGCTGGACCTGAGAAGGGGGGAAAGGGCTTTTTATTTTTTGCCACAAACTTGAGTTGTGCTTTGACGTGAGCCTGGTGGCTGCTGGCGTCCCGAGGGTTGAGCAGCAAAAGATGGAAACACAAAACTGAGTCTCTGCTTTTGGTCCCAAAACCCCAGCAACAGACCTCCTTTTGGGGGTTGAAATTTTGTTTTCTGAGCTTCCTTGTGGTGAGGAGGGGTGTGGGGGGCAGGGGTGTAACCCAGCCCAGGGGGCCCCACAAGCCTTTTGAAGGAAGGGTTGGGCAGGGGGGGTGATGGTCAGTCCTCCCTCCCCACAGGGGGGGGTCCAGCCTGTGGCTCTGTGGGGCACCACCAGGAATCACTATTCAATGTTATTTAATCAGCACTAAAGACTCCCCCACCCCAAAGTCTCCTCCCTCCCTAGAGCATAGCAGTCCCCTGGGAGCACATCTGGGCCCGTCACTGAGGACACAGCGCCGCCCAGAGGCAGAGCACCCACTCGCCAGACCTATTCCCAGAAAACATTCCCCTCGCCCCCAAACCTGCTCCAGGTACCCCCGATGGCAGCAGCCGCAGCCCCTCCCGGGCTGGCTCAGGGACCCTCTGGCCCCACTCGAGCGCCCAGAGCCCGCCCGGTCCCCGGGGGGAGGCTGCCTCTGCACCCCCGGCCCGAAGCTCCCCTGCCCCGAAGCCGCTTCTGTCGCCCCGGACCCCAGGACCCGCTCCCCAGGGGCGGGGACACCGCCGGCTGCCGCCAGAGGAGAGGGTCCCGGCAGCACCTCGCGGGAAGGAGCTGCCGAAGGGAAGCGGTGTCGGGTTTTATTGTCTTGCCAGGGTGGTTTTATTGTCTTGCCAGGGTGGTGTGTTGCACCCAGTCACGGGGAATCCCTCTGAGAGGGGAGGTCCCTAAAGTCACTGATCCTGCTACTGCGAGGCTTGGAGCTCCCCCTGCCACCCACTGAGCACAAGCACCGTCTCACTGAGCTGCAGTGTTTTCGGCGGGCCCAAGGCAGAGCAGCAGCTCTGACCAGTCACTCAGATCAGCGTTTCTCTCGTGGATCTGTAGGGCCTGTGGGAAATAAGAAACTGCTGAGCCAAAGGTAGCCCAGTGGTGGAGTCTCGGGAAAGCCCCCAGGCTGCAGAGCCCAGAGGCTGACGGGGCTGCCAGGGCCCAGTGGCTCTGCACCGTGGCCGAGCCCTGGCTCTCACAGGTCTGTGGAGCTGCACTGCAGGGCCAGGCCCTGGCATCACTTCTGTGCCAAGGCAGCCGGGGGATTGGGGATGGCACGGGCATCGCTGGGGATCTCTGGTGTGGACACATGGCCATTCAGGGTCTGCCTGTCATCCAGTGGAGCTTTTCTGCAGCCCGTGTAACAGAGAGGTCTCGGGTACCATCAGAAGCCAGCCCCGCCTCAGGACTGTGGGGTACTGCAGGTTGGCAGGTCTCCCGTGCACCCTCCCGCCCAGCCCGGGCCAGCTATCGGCTCAGGATGGGCTGCTCAGGACTGTGCACGGTCAGGTTTGCACCAGCAGCCGTCTCCAGCAACCTGAGGTTCCCTATCAGCAAAGCCCCGGAGCGACCTGCAGCGGGACAGAGAGATGCTGGGGGGAGGAGGAGCCACCCCCA
>VYZU01086250.1:0-14439 GCA_013401355.1 Ceyx cyanopectus | reverse complement strand
GTTTTTTATTTTTTTATTATTATGACGATTTTTTCTAGCTTTCTTCTATTGAGTGCAATTAAATTTTCAGGACTGGGGTGCAGCACTCTTTTTCCAGTAAGGCTTATGAATAGTCCTAATTAACTTTTGTCCTTGTCTGCCTTGATGTGCTGTGCAGAAAGCTTTTTCCAGTCCAGAGCTGATTGTGTTGATTGTCAGTGCAGAGAGCAGGCAGCAGCCAGGGGAATAAAGACAGGGCAGAGGTTCTTGCCCAGACACTGGGGTTCTGCTGGGAGACTCCACCAAGCTTAGCAAATGTTTGCTGATGACATTTTCTAACCTGTGACTCGAGTCCAGCCATGGGGAGGAGGAAGCTGGTAGTAGTTGGGCTCTTGTCAGTGCCAGCACAACTTTCTGCCTGGCTGAGGAGACAGCAGCCTCTCCATTGTTGGACTTAATGCTGCTCTTCAAGATGTTCTGAAGCCTTTTAGACATCCCTATCATCACTGTCAGAATGGTGGGACTTGCCTTTGGGAGAGCTGGAGAGCTTGGTGGCTGCTGTGGCTCTCTAGAAACAGAATAAACCTCCAGAGCTCCTGCTTTCTGCTTTTAAAGGCTCCATCCTTCAGAAGCAGGGATCACAGAAGTGAGCAGGAACAGGTTGTGTGTAGTAATAGGAGCCCTATTAAAAAGAGTTCAAAAAAGGTCACCCAGGAATAGGACAAGAAGAAACTGCCTCTGGTTACTCCAGGGGAGGTTGAGGTTGGAGCTGAGGAACAGTTTCTTCCCCTCCAGGGTTGTCCAGGGCTGGGATGGAGTCCCTGTGACCCCTGGAGGGGTTTCCAAGCCTGGAGCTGAGGTTCTGAGGGCCATGGGACAGTGGTGCCTGGGCAGTGATGGGGGGTGGTTGGATTCCATGAGCTTGAAGGTCTCTTCTGACCAAAAGGATTCTCTGACTCTATGAATTATGTGAGCTCCAGAATAGGAAATTTTCCTTGTCAACTCAAGCCAGTTCAGCCTGAGCTGCTGGAGCTCTGCAGTGTTGGGTGTCCCACTTGGGTGGGTGAGCAGTGAGGGGGGTTTCTGTTTCCAACCCCTGTGGCTGTGTGTGGAGCTGGGGGTAATTCAGAATAAGTTAGGAAAGGTGCTGAGGAAGTCTTGAACCCTCATTCCTTGCTCTACAGAAGAGGTGAATAAGTGATGTTGATAGTTTCTGTTAGTCACTAGAAATACCTTCACCGCTCCCTTGCTGTGCAGGGCTGAGGTTTTGAGGGCAAAGGAGCTGCTGGTTTCAGGTGGTTGTGTGCCTGTTTGTGTGTGTGTGTGTGTGTGTGTGTGTGTGTGCCAGCCAGCCAGCCACATCCTAGGGCACCTGCACCCTCCCCACAGATACCCAGGGCCCTGACTCTGCTTTTCCATCTCTGGAGGAATCTGCAGCAGTTTCTGGAACACAGGCTTTGAAAAAAAGGAAGTCAGAGCAGAAATTTCCTCCTTTGTGGTGAATTTGCAGCCAGCAATGGTTGGATGATGGGTGCTGATAGTGACTTTTCTTTTTCACAGTAAAAGAGGAAAGACTTTGTCCTTCCTGTTCTAATTGCTTGAACATGAAAAGAGAAATTCACTCGCTCCTCACAGATGTAGAACAGTTAAAGTTCACAAAAATCTTGGGCTTAGGAGAAGACAGCTGTGGAACATGAGAATGCCTCTTTGTTTTTGTGTTGAATGTGCAACTGTTTGTTGCTTTATCTACTTAACAGCTACAGAACAATTTTTTATTTATTCCTCCCCCCCCAGTTTCCTTTTCCCTCCATAAATGGATGTTAAGTGTTGCTGTGTGGGAAGACCAAACTACAAGCACCTTTAATTTTGTTATACTAAGAAAGACCAGATGTGGTTTATTTCAGAGAGATACAAAGCCTGTGGTTTGCATACATGTGGAACTGTACAGAGAGGTCCTTTTCTTACTATTATTTGTTGAACAAATTGCTGTTCCCCCTTGAGTCAGAGGCACAGCCAATTTGCAGCACACGTGTAGCAGTGAGCAGTGTTCAGAACCCACTCTTTGCCCAAAAGAAAGGCTAAAAAGCAGCTGGAGGCTGATCTTTCCCCCCTCTTTTTGCATTTCTGTAGTTACATGGATTGCAGTAAATTTACTTCTGATTTACATGCAAGAGAGAGGCCAGCACGAGAAAGCAGTGAACTGAAAACAGAGGGTAGAGGTGTTTGTAGGTTGAATATTACCCATTTTTCTCTTAAATTCAGGGCTCTTGGGGTTTCTTGGGTTCTTCTTTGCAGGACTTGAAGCCTTCCCAGCAGGTCCTGCAAGACCCGAGGGCTCCAGTCCCACATGAAGTGGGCTTGCCAGCCCTGGGCTGGAAACGTGGCAGGGAGCCAGGCAGGATTTAGCTGGAAGTTTGTTGAAAATGATCCTTGTCTGCAAAGCACTTGGTTCTCGGAGGAGCTCTCGCTCGTGTTTCATTGAGGGTTTTCTGAGGGGCACTGTGTGGTTTGGCAGAGGCCCTGCAGAGTTGAGGCACCACTGCTGCTGGGGCTGGTGGTGGCTCCTGGCTGTGCAGAAGGTGGCATTTGGCTGTTTTCACTCTGGGGTTTTGGCTTTTTAACCCTTTTTAACCAGTTTGCCCATGGTGAAGCCCTTACAGAGTCCTCCTCCCTTCCCACCTCCCTGCCACAGCAGTAGGGTTCCTCTTGGGTGGCCTAGATAAAGCCCACCCACAGTGGTGGGAACTCAGAAGAGCACAAAGTCTGCTGGTAACATCTGCCCTCTCTTTCCCCATGGTCAGTGGAGGGTCTAGAATAGAGATTGATGTTGGCCTGGAACCTTCCAGTGAACTCTCCACATGAATTACCTTGTAAGAGTTGGGATTTGGATGTGACTTGGCTCATCTTTCTCCATCTCTGCTTCTTGCATTTATGCATTTATCTGACATCCTCAAGATAAGCTTCGTGGTAAGTCAGAGCTGTCTTATTGGCCTGTTTGGTTTTGTTTTCTGCTCAGAATTGTATGGCTTTTTATTTGATGGCCAGTAGAGTTTTGCAGTTGACTGAGAATGGTGGGAAGTGGAAACCTGCAGAGACTGAAGGTCTGCAAACTCTTGGAGCTTTGCTTTCAGTTAGATCATCTGTGTAGGTAGACAACTGATCATTGAAGCTTTTTTTTCCCCCAAATCTGGTTTTGCTTGCTTGGTAGAACTATAGGCTGAAAGTTCATGTACAGAGTTGCAATTGCATGTTTTTTTCCCCCCCAGTCATAACTGAATGGGGTTTTCAGCTGGGGATGGCTGTGTGCTGAATGTAGGTTGTGGTTAGGGGAGACTGAAACCAGAAGCTTTTCTTGTATCCCACTATCTGAGCAGAGTGTTCAACCTGCTTCTGCTTCACTCTGGACTACCTCACACACACAGTGCTTGCCCAACAAGGATGGCAGAGAACTGAGTAACAGTTGTGAAAAGCTCTTAAAATCTCAGGAGTTGGACTCTGTGACAAACCCCAATCCTTTGCCTCTCTGAAAAGCTTTCTGTTGCTGTTCAGTTGTACTAAGAAAACAGTTTTAATTTCTTTTGGAAGCTTTCTTTGCAAACCTGGAGGTGCTACGTCAGCGAGAAGATGAGAATTCCATGGATGTTTGGTGGTAAACCTGAACTGCCTTTGCATAATATTTATCTGTTCATCTCTGTGCTGCTGCCTCCTGTACACGGGATATTTTGACTGGTTGATCCACATCATTCCACAGTGGTCTGCTGTGGAGCTCCAGTTTGAAGTCTGTTAGCACAAGTCCAGGGCAAACACTGTACGTGTAGCCTCATGTTTTCACTTAAGTAATATTATATATAACTATATAGGAATTTAGTGCCATCCAAATCCAAATTGTGAGGTGAAATAAATCTGTGTGTGTCGAGGGATTGTGCTGTTGCTCGTGGGCTTTTCCAGCCATCACCCACAGCAACATGAGCTGGAAAAATGAAATGTTTCTCTGCCTGTAGCTCTGCCTCTCCCTGGACATTCTGGCAATCACTTTTATTTTGCTTGAAAACTCCTTTGCATCTGAAGGCTTCTGGTGGATTGTTCCGAAAGACTGAAAACTAATAGCTGGCCATCTATCTGGGAGCAACATTATTAATTAAGCTTCGTCTTCTAAATCATTTACCACTTGGAAATAAATGCTCTTTTTGAAGGTATTGAAACAAGTGGAGTTGGAATTCTTGCTGTGGAGAGCAGTGCATTTAATGTATCTCTGTTTCTTGATCCTTAGCCTTAGTGATGGTTGAGATCATGGTTCCTTCCATGTCCTAAGAGCAAATCAAGCTCTGCATTAGTCCTTGTGTGGTTTTTAAATGGTTATTTTCTGTTCAGGACAGCAGCTAAGCTCAGGTGTTGTCAGCTACTCCCATTTAAAAATAATTAAAAATAAAAAGGTCTTTACTATACAATATTAATGTCCTTTTAAAGACCTTTTCATTGTGCTCATTCCAGCACCTGTTGCAGGGAGCATTTGTGACTTCTCATTTTATCCCAAAGCTCTTGAAGTCCTTTATATCAGAATAATTTTGACTCCCTGTTGCTGCTGGGGAGGGATACACCTCCTTGGATGTTCTAGAGATGGTGTTCTGTTATGTGTGCATATTTGGCAGGTTTAGGATGAGTGCAGCTCCTGATTGCCTTGATTTTTCAGTACCTTGGGGTACCTAGTAATTCTTATTGGTATGTCTAAGGGCCAGAAGAAACTTCAAACCATCTGTAAATGTTGAATGCACTTGGAGAACATGTGTCTTGGGGTATCAGAAGCAGCTGATATAGGTGGAATGGTGTGGAGTCGTGAAGGGGAACCCTTGGATGGTGTTCTGGGTGAAGAAAATAGCTTCCTATGAACATCCCCTTGGTTTCCTCCCTTTGGTTCTCCACTTCTCACTGTGCCCAGGCAGCAGGGAAGGCAGAGAAGCAAGGGAAGGCCTTGGGAAGGATGGCTTGACATTGACTTTTGTAAGTCACTGCTTTGCATGCCAGGCTCTACTGGCTTGAAAGCCCTGTTGAGATAGCTGCTTCTAAACAGGAATAAAAATAGACTGTTGAGTGTTCTGATCTGAGAAAAAAAGAAGAAAAGCACTTATTGGATTATGATTGGCTGATGACTTTGAAGCTGGAGACAGTTTTATGTTACAGAGCTTTGGCTTTGCTTATTCTCTCAGTTCCTGTTCTCCCTCTTCTCGCTTTTTTATTTATTTTTTTTCCTCCCCCTCCCTATTTTCTTGCTATTTTTAAGATGGCTTTTCAGCCAGGCCAGTTAATCCAGAAGAAAAGGAAAGGGGAAAGGTGGGAGGTAGAGCTAATGAACACTAATAGCCTGTTACTATTTTGCCTTTTGAGTGTTTACATGAAAAGATTTATCTTTCAAATTTATTTGCTAGTCAGTGAAAGATCTCTTTGCCATTGATGGAAGCCATTGATCTTGATAGTCTTTGTTCATGTCAGTAGAAGACACCAAAAGTAGGAAATTTAAACCAGGCAGAGGCTATTAGAAGTTCTAGGACATTTCTTTGTGCATTAAAAAAAAAAAAAAAAATTAAAATATTATATATATAAAAAATATGTATTTATGGATAAATAAAATCTCATGCTCAGTGGCATTATTTCAAGTAGAAATGGATTATTCCTCCCCCATGGAATGGTTAATGAAAAACCAAAGTATTGCAACTTGATAAAAAATGTTCATGGTCTGTTAACGTTAAACAAAATATGCCTGGCCCTTGTTCAGCGTGCACATGTGTCTGCAGAAATAACACACCAGGAGAATGGTTTCCCATTCTCAGCAGCTCTGAATTTCCATCCCTTGGAGAGGTTAACTGGGGAAGCACAAAAGACTTTGTTCCACTTCTGCTTTAGAGCCACATCTGGATTTTGAGGTACCTCCAGGTCTGGTTTGCAGTCCCTGTGCTGCATGGAGCTACCAGGAGGGATTTTCTCAGTTCATTGGAGGGTTGAGTGCTGGCAAAAGCTGGCTGGAAGTTGGTCCAGTGTGACTGCATATGTAATGCATTGCTATAAATTAAATTGCTGAAGAATTATTTTTAGAAGACAGGGATTATTTCAAAACCCAGGCCATAACTTTTCTACCAGTGATCCCGTCAATGATTCCTGTTGGTTCACCCCTCGTGGAGAGTTGGATCCAGTGCCAGCTCAGAGGACCTTTTTTTAACTTAATTTTTGTTCTTTAGCAGCAAGGGAGCTTGTCACTCAAAGGTCCTTCACCTCTTTGGACTAAACACAATAAATAAAGGCTGCTCCCACAGCCTTTCCTTCCAGGAGATGGTGGCTGAGGGTGCCAGGGCCTGGCACAGGCTGCCCAGGGGGGCTGTGGAGTCTCCTCTAGAGACTTCCCAGCCCCTCCTGGATCTGTACCTGTGTGACCTCATCATAGGTGCCCCTGCTCTGGCAGGGGGGTTGGACTAGATGATGCTTTGTGGTCCCTTCCAACCCCTGACATTCTGGGATTCTCTGATTCTATGATAAAGTTGAAAGCCACTGGCAGTGGATGTGCTTGGCTGGAGGCTGCATCCAAGCCAGCTCGTTGTAGCAAGCAGCATTATGTTGGTGGAAGTTGAGATAGCAATAACCCACCCAGCTTTTATTTGTCAATAATTTATGGTCTTGTACTTTAACCCCAAATATTTTCTTAACGTGCCAATAAATGGCAGGGTGGATTTGCTCAGAGTAAACATCTCAGGCTGTGCTTTGGTGTCTCCTCAACATTGTTGGGAAGCCAAGTTAATTTTCAGAGAAACGAGAGCTCTGGATTGTCTCATTTCCATCTACTTTTATGCTGTCCCATCTCCCCATATTATGATAATGATACATCGGGAACATCATTTTATTTATGGTTTCCTAGTTCTTGTTACCTACAAACCACTGCAGGAATATTACTCACTGGGTGAACCACTTGACTTTGAAGAATGTGACTGTGATGAAGTGTTTTGTTTTCTCACATCCCACGCCAGTGACTGGTGGTTTCTTGTCACTGTTGCTAGCAAGGGCCATTCCATAGGAGTTTGTGGCTTTATTTGCAAGTGGGTCTGTTGTGATCCCTCGGTGAATGGGCTTCTCCCCACGTGCAAAGCCATTGCAGTTGGCCATAAAGTAACTGTCCTTACGAGGTGCCTAGCACTGAAGATGTGGACTCCCTTACACCTTTTCACGTCCCCTTCAAAGGCAAGGCATGAACTGTGTGCCATCGTGTAAGGTAAGTAGCCTGTTAGTGGTCACATCCTCTAATGAAGAGCTGATCTCCAGATCTCCTCAGCCTGGCACTTGCCCCGAGGGTTGAAAGCATTTTGCAGGAGCGAGGTGTTACAACAGAGGGAAACGTGGGTGCAAAACTGTCTGGACTCCCCATGGCTTTGGCTTTCTTCGTGCAGAACGTGAGTAGCCTGTGACCCTTGTGCAACACGAGCAGCCGTTGAAATCCTCCTCCAGCTCCCTCTGCAACGCCAGCGCTCGTTAGCACGCAGATAAGCTAATTGTACAAGAAGCAGTTGCCTCATCACCTCCCCGTGTGCAATAAGCCGGTCCCCAGATGCCTTGGATAATGCAGATGTGAAGCGTTTCTAACTATGGGAGCCTTCTCTGCATTGGCAGTGACCTAGGTGAGAGCGTGGAGGGGTGAATGGCAGTGGCAGCAGCCGTGCCTGGAGTGTGCAGAATGGAAATGGGCTGCTGGAAATCCTCTTCCTGGAAGCTGCATCAAAAGGCTCTTGTGTCATTTAAATGTATTGATACCATCAGGTGGTGGTGTTCATAGGCACCTCTAATCAGTGCAGCATTACTTGCCTCTCCTTTTTGCCCTCCTTGAAGCCCTTCATGAGATTATTGCAGCTAAAACCTCTTGGCGTTTGCTCTCTTCCTCCCTGGTGCACAAGGGATACTTAAAGTGATAGATCAGCACCTAATAAAAGTGGGATTATCTCTAAGCTGAAAATAAGCAGCAAGAGCCTGCTGTGGAAATTAGGGGGTTTGCTTGTCGTTCCTGCTTCATTCTGTAAAACAGGTAGTGATTTTCAGTGCAGTAATCAGCAAGGTGAGGGGCTGAGAGGACTTTTGTCTCTGCTTTTTTACTGCTTGCAAACTATTGAGACTTTGGCTGTTCACCCCATTCAGAAAATCTGTCTCCAGTCATGCAAATATCACAAGCTGTTCAACTCGTTCATTTATTCTGTTGGGAAGGCAGAGGGGGGAAAAACAGCCTTGGCTTGCACCCTGGAGGGCCACTATGCAAAACCAGTCTAAGGTTTCTGGGGCTGGAGCTGTGGAGTTCTCTGCTCTTTTGTTGCTTCCACTGTGCTTTCTGTCATCCCTGTGCAGATAATGGGTAACAGCAACAGTGTGCTGCCAGACACGGGCTCTGCTAGTGTTTGTGTGTGAACCACAGTCAGCACCAGCACTGGTTTTCTCACGGACTGGGCTAGTAAGTGGCTGGGGGAAGAAGCTTGCAGCTCTCTTTGGAAGGAAGCCTGAGGGACTCTGGTATTTCTGCTTCCCAGGTTCCCTGTGTGGAGCAACTCCTGCCCGTTCCCAGCGGGGACAGAGCCTCTCCTGCTCCCCAGCCCTGTGCTGCTTGTTTGAAGAGCCCTTTGCTTCTGGAGCCAAGGGCTAGGAAGCACCACCAGAGCAGATAAAAGCCAAGGAAAGCCCTGGCTGCAGTAGGCCTAAAACAAACAGCACAAATGGTGAGGTTTTGTCCTTCCTTTGAGGTTTATTTTAGTCTTGATTTTCTCTAGGGGGAAAGGTCTGAGCGGGGAAGATTTCTCTCAAAGTTTTGTTGGTTGGATTTTAAATCACTTTCCCCTTCCTTTAAGAACTGCCTTCTTTAAATTCAGGTTTCCATGATCTCAGTCCTGCAGAGTGAGCTTCCCATGCTCAGCCCTGTGTCCACGCAGAGCTGTAGGAAGCCCTTTTGCCCCCTGAGCACTCAGGATGAGTAACAGCAGTCCCAGCAAATTCACACGCTCTTGAACTCAGGCATGTCCTGAAGAGTCCTGCCAGACTGAGCTGTGTGGAAGTTGCTGGGACTAATCATCCTCCTAAGGCTAACCAGTCCCTTCCTGCAATCCCCAGCTGCTCCTGCGTGGCTCTGCTATTGCCGGAGGTGTTCCCAGATGCCTGGGTTTCTGAGGGAGCTGCTTTGCCCACAGTAATATTTCTTTAATTTGATTTTTTTGTTGTTGTTTAACTTCTCAGAGCAGATCTGTTTACCAGTGAGGTTGCTGCTACTTTGCACTCTAAAAGCATTTTGGAGAGGGTTGCTTGTAAAGTGATTTTTCAGCTCGTACTGGCTGCAGTCTGCTTACTAAATAGGTATTTAATATCATACTTTGGGTTTTAAAAGAGAATGGGACCTCACCTAATTAGTTTAGCTCCTCATTTCTAGAAATCGTGTCTCTACTGGCAAGCAAATGTAAACCAGAAGGAAGTGTTCTGGGACTGAGTTCATGTTACATCTCCCATTTAGTCTAATGGTAGATTGCCATTAGAAGGCATAATCCCATTTTGGGCTGTCTCCGAGTCTGCTGCCTGCTTGTGCAGAGTTACTGTAGTCGGCAGAGTGTTTTTTTATCTTTATGGCAACAAGATCACCCAGTCTGGTACCTTGTAAATCGTGCACTTGAAAATCAGACTCTGTGGGTAGAGTTTTGACCTCTGTATTGAAATTAGTAACCTGGATGTCTTCTAGAAATACATCTTGTCTTCATTGAAAGATACTGGACAGAGATTCCACTCTGTTGTTTTGTTTTCAACAGCTAAAAGCCTCCTCATGGTAAAAACAAACAAAACCCCCAAAACAACCAACCATAATTCAGCTGCAATTGGCCCAGTGTCAGCTTAGAGCATTGCTTCATGATACCTCTCTTAGACTGAAGGGTCCTTCAGTGTTTGATTTTTTTCCCCTCAATAAACATCATCTCCTTGCTGCTCTGATTCAGTCCTCACTTGGTCATTGTCTTCATAAAACCAATGGCCTGAAATTCTCCTGAATTTCATCTGCCTGATAGGGCACCCAAAACTTCTCTGGGCAACCTGTGCCAGTGTTTCACCACCTTCACAGTAGAGAATTTCTTCCTAATGTCTAATCTAAAACTACCTTCTCTCAGTCTAAAACCATTCTCCCATGTCCTATGATGTTAAATTTTGTTCCATGGTGTTTTTTTTCTGTGTTTTGTGTGCCTCTGTAGCTTGTGTGATCCTTCAGAGGAGCTTTCTGGAGAGCAGTTGCCCCCAGAAGTACAGTTTTTGGGCCTGCTGGATTCAGGAGGGCAAAGACACTTAAGTAACTTACTGTATTGCTGACTTAAGTCTGAATTAAAGTCTGTGGTTTGCCTCATGATTTGAGAGGATGGGAGAGAGCAAGTTGGAACCTGGGTGTCCCCTGTGGCCTGACACTTCTGACTCTCTGGAAACAGAACTTCAGAAAGTTCTCTGCAGAGGCAGTGGGAGGTGGAGCAGCTCACCAGCAGAGTTTGGATTTGAGTGAGATTTCCACAGTTTTAGGGAAAAGAAAAAAAAAAAGAAATGTAAGGTCTCCTGTATTCTTTCCACTTCATCTTTGTTTTTATTTAAGATGGTAGTAGGACTTTTCCAGTGCAAGGAGAGGTGTGGGAAAGGCCCAGATGACCAATTCTTCAAGTATTTCTTTTATGGGTAAACTGGGGACAAAGCAGCATCGTGTTGTTTCAAGCCACACTTGGCATTTCTGCCCCGAGGGGAGGAATATGATTACCCAGCACACGGGGCTTGCTTGGACCAGTCCTAACCAGCATTAAATAACCCTTGAGTAGCAGCACAGGTGCTTTCAACTTCATACATATACATTGTGGTAATATTGGAGACCTCAAGATGATAGTGATTTGAAGTACTCTCTAGCAAGCACTGAGCACAGCCAGTGGGTTCTGTAGTCAGGAACAAACTCTTGATGGAGGCATGAGGATTTCTCCTTCAGCCCGTGTGGTTTGAACCAGCAGAAGGCATCTGCCCTGGCTTTGGCAGCCAGCTGCTGCTCTGTGAGAGTGCTCCTTGCAGCAAGACTGGAAGGTGTGTTTAAATCCTTGCCCACACTGGGACTGGGGGTGGCAAATGGCTCTTGGGGTGGCTTAGGAATCCAAAGGTGCTGGGGGCCAGTTGAGCACCAAAAGGGTGCTGCACTCAGACTGCTGCCCTGAGCTCCCCGTGCCTGAAAACCTGCAATTCCAGGGAATAATCAGCAAGGTGTGTTTTGATTGATTGACAGGATGGTGCTCTTGCAAGCTTAGAGACCTGGGCAGTGCAGGTAGTGAGGGCTGTGTGCAAAAGGATGGGTAATTGTGCATTCACCAGGGTAGCTTTGACATCCAGAAGTTGTTTAATGTGCCCAGAAGGGTCCTTCTCCAGCATTAGCAGTTTGGGTAGAGAAGAAGGGCTCTCACCACTGAGCTGTGCCACCAAGGATGATGGCCACCTTGTGGAACATTTTCTTTGCTTCATTTGTGGTTTTACTCCAGTGGAGAATGAACTTGAACACTAGTGTGGAGTGAAAGTAGGTAGGGTTATAAACTGTTGCAGTGGAGAGTGTCAAAAGATGATTAATACTAGAAACACTTCTTTCTTTCTTTCTTTTTTTATTGCATGGACAGTCTCCACATCCAGGGTACAGCACAGGGCTAAGGGGGAAGCTCTGAAGCCCTCTCTGGATCTCCCAGTTCCCTGGGTGTATGTTTGCAGTAGTTTGTGGTCTCTGCAGTGTTTGTGGGACCATATTCCTTACTCCTAATTCTCCGTGCAGCCCATGAACCCGTTCCTGTTGGCAGCCTGTTCCCTGCAGGGGAGAGCTGTGGTTTGAAGGCAGCCAGCCACCACATTCCAGGGCAATATGCAGCCAGCTCCCAGCTGCCCTCTTTCCCAGACTCTCCTCAGATCTGAGCAGGGGAGAGGGATGGGATCTGCACGAATTGCCTTTGTGGTTGCACGAGGTCGTTTCCAGCCACCAGTGTTTCCTAGAGAAAGTTTTTACCCTCCACCACATGAGAGGGAAGGAGGGTGGTGAGACTCAGGGTGGGCAGCACAATATGTGGGTCTTCCTTCTCCAGACAAGCCCAAAAGCATCCCCTGCTGTAGCAGAATTGATGGGATACTCGGATGTAGAGCTCTCTCTTTTTTTCCTGTTGGTTTTTTTTGAAAGGATCAGCTTGCAAAACATGAGATGTTGCTGCCAGATGTATTTGGATGTGGTTTGCTTTGTTCTTCACACAATAGCCAGCTTGAAAGAGAGGAATATTACTTGTGCCCATATGTCCCATTGTTTCCATCACAGGTATAATCCTGGCTCCAGAGTTCAGCATTGTCCTGCTGGTTCTGTTTGGAGCGACTGGGACAGTTGAACATTTGTCATCCAATTTGTGGGATCTTTGATCTCTTTGCTTCTTTTCTGAGCAGATCTGGACTTTGTGTCCTGAGCTGTAGTCACTGCTTGGTTTGCTGAAGCAGTCCTGAAAGAGCAGATTGGGTGAGAGGCAGTTGGGTGTAAGCATTTAGTTAGTTCTACTTGTTGCTGTTGTAGTTTTTCTTGGTCATGTGTTTTACCAGCAGTCATTTCAAGGGGAAATAAGATGCAGATTTAAAAAAAAAAAGGGAAAGAATGGCATTTAAAAATAACATTCTGAATGAAACTTGAGAGAATAAAAATAATAAATTCTCCTGAGTGACACTCGCTTTAGTGTAAGCTGTGCATTTTTTTCTTCTATGAGGCTAGACAAAATGTATTGTGAAAATTATAGGATGAGGCTCATTTAGCTTTTAAAATTATTATTTGGAATTTCCAGGTCTTAATTAATTTACCTAAGGTATCAGTATCTTTCACTCCTCTGTGAGGTGCAGGGCTGATCTAAATAAACAGATCCCCTACCACAATTTCCTGGCTCCTTGAACAAGACTTGAAAAACGAAGAGTGATGAAACCATAATTGGATTAAATGTGTTCCTTTACCCTTCGGGAATATGGAGAACATTTCTGTCTTTCACTAGTTTTGTTTTGACCGTGCTAGTTAAGGATCCCAGGCTGGTGGCTTGTGTTACAATGGGCTGAATAGCAGATGGCAACTATGGAAGTGTAAATTAGCCAGCAGCTGACATTACTGGGAGAGCTATTGATTGTGTTGTTACCATTCTGAGAGGAGAAGTGCTAGATACTCAATAATGGGAGAACAGAATTAACTTGGAATCATTTCGTTAAGTTAACCCCATCAAGAGTTCTTACTCCTATCCAGTTACACAAAAAACCCCTTTTATTCTTTTTTTTTCTTTTTTTTTTTCCTTTTCACAAAATAACTTGTTGCTTTGAAACCTGGACTCTAAATCTTGATGGACAGAAAAATTCCAGTAGACTTTGGTTTTTAAATGTTTTATTCTTATATCCTGGGCCTGTTTCCCATTCAGGCAGACCAAGGTGAGGTGAGGAGAGGAAGATGATGTTCCCATCAGCACAGCCTGGGGGAATCTGTTTCTCTCCAGCAATTTCTCACTGACTTCGGAGCAGCGGTGACAGGTTTAGCACAAAGTAACATCCTGTTTCCTTGGCCAGCAGAGCACTGACTGTGATTCAAGGGTTTTCAGGGAAACAATGGATTTAGCAATACAGGATTAACATAGTGGCTCACCAGCTTGGGTACCTGCCTGGGATGGTAGCTGCCTGTGATGCATCACAGGAGTTTCCAGCCCTTCCCGTAAAGATCTTGGCAGAGTTAGTGGCGGAGGAAAATCAAGGCTTGGTGTCCTGAGAGGCATGACTTAGGATGATTGACTTCTTCTCCTTCACTCATTTTTTCACTGTTGTACTCAATATGGCAACCCCGAATTTAAATCCATCTTTAGTATTTGATTTTTTGGCTCTTGTTTTCCAAATTTCAAAGAATGACCTTGGTTGGCCTTTTGTAGCTTAGGTGAAATGAGTAGGGCAGCAAACCCAAAGTCTTGGGCTCTTTCCCCAGCCTAGTAAAGTAATAAATAGATGTGCAGCTTGTGGTACAGCAGTGTTGGGAAAGTGGTGCTTTATTCCTTGACTGTTCCATAGCTGGACAACAGGAAAAATACAAGACTTAAGTTCTTATCTTCCTGTTAAAGATCTTCAAATCCAGCTGCTGCTGGATAGGTGACCAAACTGGAAATTGCTGGTCTGTGGTGCAGGTTGAGTGTTGTGTAGAATATCAATATTTACAGGACACTGAGGTGAGGCTTTTGGTACTGACCCCATCCCATGTCATGGGTTTGACTGCCCTTGCAGCCCAGTGGAAGTGGAGAACTGACTCGGAGCTTCACGTGACATAAAGTAGTGATTTTAAACACAAATTATTTGTCTGCGTGTTGCAGAGAAGTTATTTGTGGCCTTATCTCATTGTTTGGAAATACTTCTGGTTTGTACTCGGAGGGG